>OU015497.1:175873953-175903953 GCA_907164885.2 Dolomedes plantarius
TTTGTGTGTGTGAATCTAAAGACTTAAATAATTTTTTTCTATTCTGCCTGTTATTTTTTTTATATTTTTACTTTATTTTATGGTCTGTAAATTTATAAAAAAAATATGATTTAAAGAATTATGCACAGTTTTGTGATAAACACTTCAATTAACAATTCTGAGAAATTTGGTAGATATCAGAAGAAAATGAATATTCATGGAGCCTTTTGATAAATTCTAGCATTTTTGAGGAATTTTTTGATAAATAGGTCTTATTCCCCCACAAAATACTTATTTATGAATTCTAAGTATCTTTAGTGTAGTAGAAAAGAATATAAATTATACTCATGGGGTATATAGAGTAAAATATTGAAAATTAAAGAAGAACAAGATTGAAAGTCCCTTGTCCCCTTAAATGAATGGCCAGCAATCTCGCCATTCACAAAGAACAAATGTCGTCATAGCCAATCTTCCGGCCATTTGTAATAAATACTTATAGAATTATTTGATTCCCTTTATTAAGTACGTATTTTTAAATCATTATCTTAGTGTGTTTTAAAATTTTATTTATAAGTAATTAGTACAGTATTTATAATAAAGTTTTGAAGTTTTTATTAATTTTGATCAAAATTTTATTTTTCATTTGCAATGAAAACAAACTAATAATTTCATAATTATTACTAAAAGTATAAAATGTAGTTAATTTAAAGGAGAATAATTAATATTGTATGATTTGGAGTGTGAAATTTTGAAAGTATTCTTTTACAAATTTTTCACTGCTTGTCTGATACTGAGGAACAAAGAATAGTGGCTATTTCAGACAATTTATATAGGATATATACTTTAAATTATATTAATGTGATGTTCAGTTGACACAAAGGCATTATTTGGGTTGCTATTTTGTACAGACATTTGTAATTTTTTAATATTCGTGGGGTTATAAATATTGTCTAAAATAATTATGGTGTTGGTTTCTTTATGAAAAATATTTTGAAAATAAAACACTTTATGCTGACAAAGGTACATTTACAAACTGTTGTGCTTTTGATGTTTTGACATTAATTAAACTTTAACTGAGAAAATATTATTTGTTGTGTAGTTAAGAAGAGAGGGACAATGTTACCTTAATTTTTTCAATGTTAAATTGTTGAAATGAATGATAAAATTGATGTTATCATCATATCCTACAATGTTTAAATTTTCTAATGTTAATTTGGTTCAAATATTTCAAATTATTCTTTAATTTTCTGTCCTGAGAATTTATGAAAATAAACTTTGCTAAATACATGCAAGTAGTTTAGATGAGTAGTTCCTATAACGTAAAATGTTTTTATCGTACTTCATGTAGCAAATGCTTTGTTAAAAATGTATATTGGATTAGAAGTTGGCGAAGTAAGAGTTAGTATTTCTTAAGAGCTAATTTATTCTATAAAACTAAATAACTCTCTAAATTAGGCTTTTTTGAACGATTGTTTAATGCCCACATAGCTACTTTATTTATGATAATTTATTTTTCTGTTGACAGCTTTTGGCAGATTGACCCATGGATCTGAGTTGATAATTGAAAAGTCTTGCGGACGTCATAATAGAATAACGGTTTTGCTTTGCTAAAGACCATAGAGGAGGAGGAGAGATTAGATTATCTGTATTAAATATTACCCACCTTAATAATATAAAATTGTATAAAAAATGTGTATAAATAAAAAAAATTGTCTTAATGGTGTTATTTGTTATAATTATCACAATATGCTTTAGAAATAATTCTGTTTTTTAGAAGTAAATTAAGTAAGTCCAGAAATTTTTCTTGCAGTGTTTTAGAAAGTTGTTGAAAATGGAATATCGGGCAATATATTTAACTTAAGTCAGATCGAAGGATTTAATCAAAAGATAAACAGTGAAATTTCAAGGAGAAAAAAATCACGGGAAATAATTAAACTAAAAAAACTTTACTAAAATTTAAATTTCAAGTTTATTAAGGGTGGATGTTCGATTTTATTCTTGTTTTGATAACAATGAAAAAGTGTTCTGAAAAAAATTGTTATTTGTGGAAAAATCTATATAAATAAAGCAAAGTGTCCCTATGTATGTATGTACGTATGTATGTATGTATGTATATATTGTATACAAATCTACATTTCTTGACGAATCTGGTTGAAACTTAGTATACTTATGTTTTGAAGCCTTAGGATAATTCTAAGATAAGCTTGGAAGCTTTAAAATAATTATAATAATTTTTAATGAAAAACCAACAATTTTGAAGGGTGGCAACAGTAAATGGAAGCTGTTACATTTCCGGGAATCACCCATATGTGTCTCGCTAACTTGCGATTGTTTACTTTCTGAACTTTGGAAAATTGGTATATTACATATTGTGTTTGTACTTCAGAATGCTTAGTATAATGTAATTTAATATTGTTCTAAAGTTTATAATTCACTATATACACTTAAAAGCATAAAAATTAGTATATCTTAACTAAAAAGAATAAGTATAAACTTTAAGCACAGTTTTGTGATTTGTGATACACGCCCAAAAATAGCCGTACCAGAGAATAGAGGTCCAAAAAATTTAAAAAAAGTAAAATCAAATTCAAAATTATTCTCACCCACCCTCAGGCGGTCACAAAAAGCCTAAAATAAGTAAAATCGGTCA
The DNA here is from genome assembly GCA_907164885.2 of Dolomedes plantarius. NCBI lineage: Eukaryota > Metazoa > Arthropoda > Arachnida > Araneae > Dolomedidae > Dolomedes > Dolomedes plantarius. The sequence continues at coordinate 175,876,583 of OU015497.1, forward strand.
ATAATTAGTAAAGTTATTAATCATACCAAAACTGAAATTCACGATTGTACGCAAACGATCTCCGATGCCATTTTCATTTTAGACGTTCATTTGCTCAGTAAATGCTTTTATTTTATAAAAGGCATTTACTGAACAACTGTATCTTTATAAGAATAAATACTTCATGCATTATTTTCATACTGAATTCTTGACATTTTTTTTTTACTCTAAAGAGAAGCAGAGAGTGGCAACAAAGGTTAAAACAGTGTTTTGCTGTTCTTGAAAGTTACCTGACTTCAAGAATCGTTTGAAATTTGTATTATATTTCTAATACATATCTTTATATTGTGACGTCACGTATGTATTGTGCGGTTCTCGCGACCTGCGAAGTGCCCTTCCAAAGCTGCAGGATTACAAACACAGCCATGCGTTCCCACTGCATTCTAAAATTCTAAGAGGTGTTAAAAGGCTATCCCATACGGTTTCACCGAAGTCAAGATTCCTGGTTTCTGCGGGCAAATCCCTCGTTTTCATCTTTACCGGCAGAGTGGGGACCAACCGACTTTTCCCTCATAAAAATTTCTATTGAGGGTCGTCAGTCAGAACATGCTGATGTTATAGAAGCGATATGTTCCCATAAAAATGCCATCATAGTCCAAGGCTGTCATCGAGCACGGAATTCCTCGTTTAAACCTCTGAAAATCCAGCAGTTTCTGAGAAGGCGCCACGCCGCCCGCGATGACTGGAAGCGAGATATAGTCAGAGACTTTGTGTTTTTTAAAAAGAGATTAATCATGTAAGATCTAGCTAGGCAGACGTGTTTTTTCAAGCTCCTGATTTTGAGACCATGGGTCTGGGAGCGTACGCTGCTAAATCTGCACTTCATTTAATTATGCTGTACTTTTTATTGTTATTTTTTTTCTTATTAAATGTTGAGTTTTTGTTTTAAAGTTGGCCTTATTTTTTATAGTGGTTTATTATAAATGTATACATTCAAAGTTTTATTTTTCAGCATTTTTTGCTCCAATGAGGAAAGGCAAAATCTAGCTGAATTCTGAGGAGTATATTAAAGATTTTTATATATTTATATTGAGTTATCTTTTTATGCGTGTTTATAACATTTCACATGCCTTTGTTTACTATGTAATTTTTACTGTGTTTAGTATTTAAATTTATTTGGGTTAACAAACATTCTTAAAATCCCGGGCAATGCCGGCTCGCCGGGGAGGGAGGGGGAAAGAAAATATTTTTTCTTCTGTTTACGACGGATTTTAGGACGTGGGATCCGTATCCACAAAATTTGAATACATTTATTCGCTGTTTTTTAGTATTTCCATTCTCTGACAATGATTGCTGAAGGGAAATAACGAATAAAAACAATAATAACAAAGTTATAAAATCATGCTTATATACAGCGGTGTCATATACAAAAATATAAATTTAATCCCTTAATTAAAAAAAAAATTAATTTTCATTTTTATACATTGAAAATTTTGACATAATTTTTTTTTTAAATTCATGAAATGGAGTCAATTTTGCAATTTTCAAAGATATGATAGAAAAAGCATTTTGAGCATGCCGTTTTTATAGAATTTTTAATTACAAAATACTGTGAATAATATGAAGTAGTACAAAGTAAACTTTTTACAAAAAAAAAATTAAATTCTGTAAACAGTTTACTATAAAATGGCCAAATTGAAGCTCTTGAGAGTCATATAGTTTAACTGTTAGACTAACTAACAGTTGATGTTTGCATGAGATGCAAAATGGATTGTGGACCCAATTAAATATAACGTTGGCTGACCTGCAAAATGAACTGTTGGCCGAACTAACAGCGAACTGTTGGTTGAACTTATATCCCAACGATTAGGCTATATTCCCAACGATTATTATATCCCAACGATTAACTAAAAGTTAATCGTTGACAGAACTGCGAAACCAACGGTTGGGCCAACTAAAATCCAAAGGTCAGACCAACTAAAAGCCAACCCTTGGCAGACCTGCAAAACCAAAAGTTGGGCAAACTGAAAGCCAACCTTTGTATCAACCTTGCGCAAACACCCATACCCCACCATTTGCCAACTAAGCGTAATAACGGTTAGCCAACAAGTTACCAACGGCCTTGTGTTACTTCGGTAGTGTCGTCATTATGGCCAAGAAGGCGATAGAACATGAGGTGGAAGGCTTGAGATGTCCATGGACACCCCATCGGAATCAAAAATATCCGAATTAGAGGCGAATAATCAGAAGGAATCTTTCTGTCTTCGCGTCACATCGCGAGGATCTTATTTCTTACAAGAAATACTCAATCCATAACTTAGCTCCACACGTTTAAATTTTTTTGGTGTGAGAATGGTTTTGAGACGGATAGTTTTGGGGATCGAGCAACTTTGGTTCTATTATTAGCAATGTTTATTTATGGTATTGCTGTTTTGCTTTTCTGGGGTTTATCGAAGTCAAGATAAGTTTCAGTCTGTGTAGAGACTGCACACATAACGTTTTTCGATGCGACGGCAGATGGGTGTGAAACTCCAGCTCTGGAACTCCGAGCTTCAACTTGTTTTCGATCTTCCATGTATGACAAACTGTTGTGGACCCTAAGAATATGGACCTCCTTTACCAGTATCCACTTTGGACAAGAGCGTAAGAGGAGTGATCTCCATGACAGTCAACATATTTTACGGGAGGGTTGCACAACGAGCACAACGAGCACAGAACCACGACAAGATGCTTTATGCAAATCATTGGCACAAAAAGCAATGTAGAGGGTTCTGAGCGAATGGTTTTGTTGGAAATCGAAGATACCCCGCGATCCGGGCCGTTCCTAGGGTAGCTGCCGCCCGTGTGCGAGAATAATTTTGCATCCCCCCCCCCCTCATACCGTATGGATTAAGTGAAATTTCTCTGAAATTTTTTGCCTTAAATGAAACAACGAATTACAGAAAATATTATAAATTCAGTTTATTTTTTAATTTTACAACCTAAAATAATAATAATTATTAATGTACCGATATAATAACCAAATGAATAGGTTATATTAAATACATACAACACATATATATTAATACATATACTTAATAAGTCAGTCAAACAGCTTAAATAATCTTTGCTTTTCTTGCCTTTTTTAATGCAAATCTGTTATAATATCTGATACATCTAGGTATATCATCCGAAATATCTTTTTGGATACTAATAATAGATAAGTCTGAAAACCTTTCTAGTCCCATTGTTGATCTCAAATAATTTTTTATTATTTTAAGTTTTGAAAGGCTTCTTTCCCCGCTAGCCACAGTCACAGGTAATGTTTAAAAACATTCGTATGGCAATCACTAAATTTCGAAGCAGATAGATGAGGTTATTTGCAAATAGGTATTGAATCACATTTAACGCGTTCATTTCAGGGGAAATATAGGATGCAACGTTGTAAATTTCATCGCCTAAATCTTTAGCTATAATATATTTTTCAATTTTAAATGGATCATGTCACATACTTTCAACAGATTTACATTTTGTAGACCTATTTGATTTATCTGTTTCAAGGAAATTCTTTAGGTCGTTGAGAAAACTGAAAACTGTGTGATGTTGTTTTATTTGTTCGAACCTTTCTTCTAATTTTGATAATGCAGTGTCCAATATTACAAAGTAAAAATTAATTTTGAATTGGTCTTCTGTTATCTACGTATAAGGAGGTCATGAAATTTTATAATTTTGTAAGATTTCAGCTAACGCTTAAATCGGATACTCGAAGGGAGTCAGCTGTTTTACATATTGCGGAAATTGTTGCGGTGAGAATCGAAACTATATGGCTAAAAGCTTCAATTCCAATCGTATCCCACATCCGCATTATACAATTGATAAAAGTAAGCTTACCATTCGAAATATAAAAAAAATTGATAGAACCTTGGAAACGATTGACTGACGATAAAAAAGATTTCAATACCCGTAGTAACAAACAATTTGATATCTGTTCTTGTAAGTACAAAGATTTTCTCAAATGTAAGTGTCCAAAAGGAACAAAAGTAGTGAAAGAAGAACAACCTTTTTTGACTGATCAGAGGACAGAAAGAAAAATGATTATTGGTGGTATAGACTTTTCACAAACGAAAAAAAATACAAAAACGAAATGGTAGAAATAGAAAGTTAGAACTATATTATGCTTCTGTGACAAATACAGAGAAACGCAAGAATACAGAACTTTCTCCACGAAGCTCTGTTATATCGGAGAGTCAGAAGATACAATTGATATAGGCGATAATTTAGAACCGTGTTCTTCAAAGCTCCAAGTGTCTCAGAAAAAATCAAATCTCAGCTTGCCATCTTTGCCAAAATCATGTGATCGATATGGCCTATCTGATAGATCTGGTGCAGCAATCGCGTCTGCATTTCTTCATGACATTAAATCAGATGTCGAAATAATAGACAGATCAAAATTGCGCCGTGAGAGAGCAAAAGAATGTACAGAAATATTAGCTAAACATCGAGTTTTCAATGTTCCAGCTTTATTCTTTGACGGCAGAAAGGATAAAGTTTTAACGATAGGGAAAAAGGGTGTCAAAATACCGCCAAGTGATGGTAGAAGAACACATTTCAGGAACCAGACTCTGTTTATATCGGCTACGCTGTCCCAAGAACTGGGACAGCTAAAAGCATAGAACTTGCTATATGTGACTTGCTTTCTTCTAAAAACATTTCAATGAGAGAAACTGTAGCGGTCGGATGTGATGGAACAGTTACAAATACAGGGAAAAAAAGATGGTGTTATACGGTTGTTAGAAAAACGCTTGAATCAGCCTTTACAATGGATCATATGTCTTTTACACACGAATGAATTGCCTTTACGACACCTGTTTTCATACTTAGATGGCAATACTTCTGGGCCTACTTCCTACTCTATTGGAAGATTACTAGAAAAATGGGAAAACAATCAGGTTGTACAGTATGAAAATATAGAAAGCCGGATATCCGAAAATAGTTGCCGGATATTCAGTCGGATATCATCAGAGATCTAAGTTCGGATCAACGATATTTGTATGATATTGCATCAGCTATAATTAGTGGCTAGTATTCTTCCGATCTAGCATACAGGGCTCCAGGAAACATTTCGCATGCTCGATGCTTAACGAAAGCCAACCGGATATTAAGACTATATATTTCGACGAGAAATATTTCTGAAAATCTTAAACATCTTGCCACGTTTGTTCTCAGAGTTTACGCGCCTGTTTGGTTCCAAATTAAAATGCATCTGTCATGCAAAGATGGGTCTTGACAGTTTTGGAAATTGGTTTCAGATTCTCGATACCTTCCACTTCAACTAAAAGAAGTAGTCGATCATGTCATTCAGCGGAACAGTTTCTTTGCACATCCTGAGAATGTTCTATTATCGATGCTCTCGGATTCTGAAAAACACGTTCGTGAACTTGCTGCTAGAAGAATCTTAAAAGCAAGACACGCGATTCATAATGGACTGTTTCTTCGTGTTTTTGAGGTCCCTAAAACAAATCTTAATGTCAAATATTACACAGACCTTATAGATTGGCAACAAAAGTATTTCCTACCTCCCATTCTTAGAGACGTCAAGGATGAAGATTTCCTCTCGATGGTGGAAACAAAAGGAAGTCAAAAGATACCTTTTCTAAGATTTCCATGTAATACCCAAGCCGTAGAACGTTCAGTAAAGACACTAACGGAGGTTTATATGCAGGTATGTGATAAAAAGTCCAGAGAAGGTCTCATGAATTCCAAAATTGAGTCAAGAAAATTGATGCCCAAATTCGACACCAAAGGTGATTTTAAAGTATTCTTTGACTAGTTTTATATATGTTTTAATTGAAGGTTTTTTTATTAAATTAGTAATCTTTTGTTCCTTGTGAGTCGTTTTATTCTTAATAACTAATAGTTTATATAGAATTTAGAACAATATCCTCATTCAAGTTTCATCTGTATGCCAGCAAAAATGTAAATTTTCAAAGCAAATGCGCCGGTAGAAGGACAATATTAATGAAAACATTGTAATTCATTTTTTGTTCCTCTATAGGTAAGTCAAACTTTTATGACTATTCGAAATGAAAATTGGAAAAAAATAAAATTTTCCCTATACGAGCGCTCCACCCTAATGGACAAGTTCAAAATTAATATAGTGCAAATCATCCCGGTCCTTGTATTTATAGGCTTAGGGCATAAACGAGTATTTTCCTGCAACCTGACAAAAACCGGCCGCACCTACGCGATGCCGGCAATGCAGCGCGATTTGGTGGGATGATGGGTTGAAACGTGTTAAAACAAAAACGAACAATGTATTCCCCAACTGGTTGCGACGTGGAGCATCGTTTTTAAAACCAAAGTGGTTTCCAGTTATACTTGTAAAATTCATTTTTAGCTCTCAGTAGTTACCTTGCATAATGATATTTTTATATTGATTATTTTACTAATAAATTAGTTTTAAATTTTTTTCAACCGCGCGGCTGACTTGACGCCCCCCTTGACTTGCCGCCCGTGTGCCCCGCACCCCTGGCACCCCCGGGTTGGAATGGCCCTGCCCGCGATAACAAATGCTGGTAGTTTAGATGTGTCAGGGGGAGATGCTTCGTGTAAAGTACTTTCCCATCCCGATACGACGATAGTGATACGACGCATAGTAGATACGAGCTGGTCACGCGAATGCTCCAACATCTATTCTTCAGTGGTATGGAGTAAATCGGCCTCAGAAATAACACCCTTCGAAAAGTTCGGGTAAAAACGAGGAGTTACGACACGGTCATGCTACCAAATATAGTGATGTTAAACAACTGCGCCTGCTGTGTTGTTGTCGAGACCTTTACTAACAGGTCACAGAAACGGTTTTTTTACGGATATTTCACACTGCTAACTGATGCATTTAGGGATTTTTGAATCAAGAAAGACGATACCGCACTAAATTAATCTTTCTTTTGTTTCATAATTAAAAAGGGGGACGTTTGATTTGAAGATGAGTTTTTTTTATTCATAATAAAAAAGGTCTTAAATTCTGTTCCTGGTGGCACCCGCTGCAGGGGACTCAACGAAGGGGCACCGATGATTGCGCCAGTGCTAACTGGGAGCTAAACCGCACAGCCACTCCTTTATCAGACTCAGAGCCTGACTTTGACCCAATGGGGCCCTGGGCAAAGCAGACTTTGGGGGCCCCCTCCAAGGACAGATCCAGAAGGGAGTACATGCCCCCCCCCCCCGGACCAGATTTCCACATGATCATGTGGGACATTCACCCAGGTTCCCCATAAGTTGAGACCGGAAATTCAAAAGATGTTCGACCAACAAGTCAAAAATTTGAAAAATAATTATAATAATAATAATATTAATAAGAGTTAATTTATTAATTTACTTTTTAATGTTAATAAATAAATTCATGAAATTTTCTTTTGAAATTCAAAATAGATCAGTCTGAAGTTATTACAACCCCCCCCCCCCCCAAAAAAAAAAAAAATAAATAAATAAATAAATAAATAAATAAATAAATAAACCAGAATCGCTTATGGATGTAAGTATGCTTTTACTATAGTGGGTGCACTGTGCTCCACCCAGGATTTTTTTCTGCATCTCCCACTGCCCCCATTTACTGTATAAACCAAAAACCACATTTTCAAAAATATGTACAATTTAATATTAAATTAGGTAGGCCCCATAATTTTGGCGGCCCTGGGCAAGTGCCCCACTTGCCCATGCGGAAATCTGGGCCTGATCAGACTCCACCCTTAGCGAGATGACCAGAAAATGGTCGTTGCTGGGTCAGTGACGAAGTTTGTCTGACTAGTCGATAGATATACACGGGACCAATATCGATAAGTACACACGGGAATACCTTGGATTTGCGACACCAGTGTATACATAATTGAGTATACTGTACTGTACTGTAAGTAGTGGAGCGAAATTTTTACTGTGTCAATCTGAGGTGCCTCGAAATTTCGCTTCAGTCGCATTCCTGTGAAATGTTATTATTTTCATAATGTTTCAGAAGATGGCAGCACATGAGAGAGACTTTTCCTAAGCGTTTTCTGCCCATGAAAGTATACTTAAAGATTTAACTTCGTTAACGTTCATCTACATGAAATATAGCTTCACGCCTGTTTTAAATATAACATTTTATACAGATGAAAATATGGTTAATAAAAGACCATTAAAATATTGGAAAAATATAAAGAATTAAGAAATATTATTATATAGATATTGATATATATTTCTTAATATCTTATATTAATATTAAGAAATATTAGTATAAGATATTACGAAATATTTATTCTTACTTAGGAATATTTTACATTAGGAAAACTTTACATTAATTGCTTATTTTGAGTACAAACATGTAGAACTTTACTGAAAAAAGGTAATACCTTTAATCAACAAAAAAATATAATTTAAATACATTACTAGATAAATTTGCTTCGTTCATCAATATACATTTTAGAATGGATTCCTTATAGAAAATACTGCAGTAATTTAAAATCGTTTAAAAGAAAATACACTTTTAAGTATTTTTTTCTTTAGAAACTGACAAATCATAAGATTAAAAATTAAAATACAAAGTAAAAATGTTTTTTATTTGAGTATTTTATACGAATGGTTATCATAAAAAGATAATATGTTAACATTGGAAGTATAGATCAAACTATTGATTATAAACTGTAAAGGTTGTACATATAATCGTCAATAGATGGCAGCACTAAAATTTCCTTTTCGAAATCGTAGTTGCAATATATTTTGGATATAAAACATAAATTATTATATAGACGAAAAAAAAAATTTTTTTGTTAAAGAATATAGATAGATACATTTGAAAGACGATATTCGTTTTGACACTTTGACATATAACATAATTTATTGGAAAATAATCTCGAGAAAAATTGTTAAGATATTCTTGTAAAAGGATTTGTACATGTAGTAGTAAGTATACTAAAGTACTTTATAATAAAATAAAAATTGGATCTTACTAGAAGCCTAAATTTTACTGAACTACCTTCAATTTTTGTCCAACTGTATTGTTTGAATAATATTCACCGGTATGATGAATTGAACTATCTTCTTATATATTTTTAATAAAATTTCTTGGAAGACAGTCTTACATTATTTTCCAGAATTCAGAATTAAAAGAATGATTTATACTAAGTATTGTTTTTTTTTGTTATTTCAAGATTTGATGTGTTTTTTTTTTTTACCATTCTCTCCCTCTAAAGTCCTTACCCATTTTTAAACTATATAAATCGTAATTTTAGGATTTCAACTGAAAAATAAAATGCAATATATATTAGAATTCTCTACTTAGAAATAATCTTTCTTTTAATAATCTTCTGACAGTTAAGGTCACGAATGCTGTAAATTTTTAATCTCTTATTTTAACAACTTTCTTTTTCCATGCTACTAATTAATGCATTTTACCTCCTTTATTATGTGCTTAAACAGTTATCTATTAAAAGAAAGCTTTTTTTTATATTGTGTTTGGTTATGTGTCACGTCGATAACTTAAATAAATGGACTCAACTGCAGCGGACCGCATATTTCATTTCACAACAACTCAGATCCTCGGAGGGATCTGATCTCATGTCCATTTCAAGGTCAAGGTAGTAGGGTTTACGGAGTTCCTTGTAATGCGAAGCATTGCACTGCTTTCACCTCCGAACGGAAAATGAATTAATAAACTTATAGTAATTTTTCGAAGTAAACGAGTTGCCAAACATGAATTTGGAAAATTCGCACTGCTGCCGCATGGATCCAGGATTGGTCCTAGCTTTGGCCTGCAAAGAAAATTCCGCTTCCCGAAGAGCAGACGCCTTCGTGATGACTCTCTCTAAAATGAAACGTAATCACCGCTTCCAATCATAAGATTGGGTATTGGCAGGGCCGGATTTAGATGAAAAGAGGCCCTAGGCTATTCCACTTATGAGGCCCTTTCACTTCTCATTTTTAAATTTGTAAATTACATGAGAGATAACAAAATACATCATTACTGTGATATATATCAATATATTAAATGTAACATGTTGTTATTGGTACTAACCTATATATATTCAATACATTAAAAATTAAACCAAATTCAATTCAGATAAATGTATTTCATAAATCACTTTAAGCATGAATTATTATGAATTTTAAGTCTTAAACTAAACCAAAAATGGAACTTTATTCAAACAAAATCCAGATCACAACAAAGAAAATATCAATTTGTATATCATATTAAATTTTATGTTAATAGTTATATTATTTAAGAACTGATTTAATCCAAGTATACATTTAAAACGAAATAGTAGATTAGAAGAATTTCTTTCTAAACTTTTTCACACAGAATTCTTCTATAAGTTCATGAAAATCTATTTTTCTGAAGGTCTCATTTTCGATGCACAAAATACTCAATGAAGACAACCTGCATTATCATAAGACTGTTTACTGTTTTTAGAAAAGTGTAATTTTAATTTTTCTAACAATTTGAATATAGGCCCCTCTTGATCTTGAGGCCGTAGGCTGAAGCCTAGTTAGCCTATAGGAAAATCCGGCCCTGGGTATTGGACCAATGCCGCCACTTAAGGAAGGGCAAGGAACCAAAAACGGTTTCCCCAAAAGTAGGTTTTTGCAGTGCTAAAGCAATTATATTAAGATAAAAGAAGGATTTAAAGGATTTAAACGTGATATATGTGCAAGTCTAGCTTCGTATGGAGAAGGGTCGACCAACGATAGCCCAATTTAACGGGTCTTTTTTATCAACGGGTTTATCAATTTAACGGGCAGTATGACGTGAAAGGGAAATTAAAATTTGGATTAAGAAGCTGAAGAAACAACAAGTAGGCTTGGCCAGCTAATCATAAGCATTAACATAAGCTACGCTTCTTAGATGGTGGGAGGGAGATAGCTGGACGGCTTAATAAAGCTTTGGACCTTTTCGCCAAGCTGGGGATCCCTGGATCGTAGGGAGGAATGGGGTGAAGAATAAGATTAGTTATACGAGAGAAACTATTGTAAAATTTAAAAGACAGCCTTTTAATTACTGGGAGACTAGGTTTAACTCGTAGATCCCGATGAATCACGTCATTTCTGATAAAAATTTGGAGTTTTAGTTACATTACGTTTTTGGACATAATTTTGGATAACTTGAAGCCTTCGTAATTGGTGGATAGATGCAGTCCCCCACACAGCAGAGCCATATGTTAAAATGGGACTTACATAACTCTTGTACAGCAACAGTTTCAATTTTGGTTCATGCCCATTTCGCGGTGCAATCTTCTTTTAAATCTGCCCAGCACGTGCCGAAGGCGGAGCTTGATTGACATCATGCAGCTCCACCGCTTGCTCCAGATGGCGCACTCAAAAGGCGTCTAAATGACGTTTCAACAGCGTTAACAACGATTACCTTCTATTTACATAGCACGTGGTCTTTTACCCAAGACAATTTATCTCTTTTCTGGGTGTTTTAGCGTTTGAATGAATATTTTCTGGTGTTTGCCAAAGGTTGTAAAACGCGTAGCTAGCACAAAGAGCGTAAAAACTAATAATGGTAAACGTGAAAGTACGAATTTTGAATCTTAAACCACATGTTGAAAAAAAAACTTTACAGGCACTAGCCTCAAATTAATTTCTCTTTTGAACACGTATGTCTAACGTGACTTTTTGTTATGGCAGTTATAAATTAGTACCATTTTGACTCTTCTCTCCATGCTAAACTTTGCTAAAAGATCAATTTCAGTAGGCTGTTATCGTTTCTTTTTCTGTGAGGTTAAATATGCGAACGAAGATTTCGATACTGAAAGGAAGGTCTAGATTGAAACGTGAATACTACTATATATATAAAATATATATATATATATATATATATATCGGTTTATCTATCTGTTTCAATATATTCAACCCCCTCTCTCTCTCTATCAATCAGTTTTTCTGTCCGCACACACAGAAAACTATATACAGTCATACATCGGTACTCGTCGCATTTCGACAGGAAAAAAATGTACGGTACCCCTTATACATGCTAAAACATGTATGAGGCAAGACGGTTTCCCCGTATCCTGTCTCCCCGGACGAGATGAAAGACCAAAGTAGGTTGAATTACAAAAATTTTTCCAAAAGTATCACCTTGATAAAGCTGTAGCACGCCGAAATGTGGATTTGTTTTATGATCAAATAATGTCTCAATTGCAAAAGTTGGGAAATTAGTAGTTTTTCAAATACTGGTCTAAATATGGGCTACCTTTAACATTTGTATAAAAAATATAAAAAGATAAATAAAAATAATCGAAAATCGGGAAAATGCCAGATTTTAATTTTATTTGCAGAAGTTGCACACATATACAACCCTTCCTGCCCTCGCACATTCTGTGTGTTCCCACATATGACACTGAAAACACTGCACCCACGTTTCTCCTGTTGTGTCAGCTGAAAAAAAGTCCTTTACAAAACATGCAGGCTGCAGCGCTGTCATCAGGTTAATCTCCTGGTGGTGAATCCTGGGCACTGTCACTATCATCAAACATGGGTTTACTATGTTCTTCTTCGGAGTCGGAAGGCTGATTATTGGTATTCCTCTTTGAACCACTTCCAGTTTGCCTATTTCTAGGTTTACTTTTTTTCGTTTTTACGGCTTCTACATCACTTACAGATCCTAGAATCAGCTTCTTCTTTGTTTTGTTTAGTGCTGATTTGCACAAGGACCGAATGAACCCGTTCCGGTAGGTAATGCCCGTCACAAGACATGCCTTTGAGGAATTCCGACCTCGAATGGTCGCAAGTCCGGAGTTGAAATAAATATAGAAAATAAAATATCAACACCCAAAGATAATTTTTAAAAATATATAATTTTAAAAAATACATTAGATTTAGAATAAAAAACCAAAAAATAATTTTAAAAAGATATGTTATATGTGAGAAAATTGTCTAAATATGGGCTAGCCCGTTTTTAGACCTACCCTACTGGCGCATTTTTAGACCAACAGTATGTTCAAATTTTACTGAAAGGCAGCCATTATCAGTTAAAATATCCCTTGATTAATTATCTGAAAACGTAGCTTACTATATTATCAGTAATGTGGGAACAACAAGACATGCAATAGTAAAGAATTAATTTGTACATATATTCGAATAAGCTTACCTGATAAAGTTTCGAAGTCTGAAAATATGTGATTTTGAAAAAGAATGGCTACTGCTATATACGCAAACAGCAAAGATGTATCATTTGTTTAATACCTTCTTCCTTACCAAATTGTGATTGTTTGACCTCGCTGCCAGATGGCAGAACCATCTTGTATAACTAGCCCGTTTTTAGACCCTAGCCTATATTTGGACCTTCTCCTCTCTTTCTCTCTCTCTCTTTATATCTTATATATATATTTCTTCTGTCCGTGTGTATGTATCTGAACTCCTCCTAAACGACTGGACTGATTTTTATGAAATTTTGTGTGTGCAATTTAGTTGATTCGAGAATGGTTTAGATTCACAATTTGATCCGATAGAATATGTTTTTATATTTTTAATTAATTAATAAAAAGCCAACAATTTATAAGGGGATGCGTCCGGTAAATGGAAGCTGTTACACTTTGTGAAATCATCCCTCTAGATAATGGCGTCCACGTTAGGTTTACTTAGCAAACAGCGAGCGAAAAGATAAAAATAAATAAAATCAAAAAGTTTCAAGTCATATATTAAACCAGAATAATAAATGAAAATAATAATCTTTCAAGTCAGATTTTATACTCTAAAATGGATCAGATCCAACGGCATATTGATACTCTCGACACGCGATGGAAAATTCGAATGAACCACGTTAAGTGACACGAGATCTTTTTTAATCGCTACTGCAATCCTCCTCGCCTATATCTTTGTGTCTATTGAAGAGCTAAAGACTAAGCTTCTATCCTACTAATTTATTTCTGACTAAAAACTCCTCTGACATGTATAATCACCAGCCCACAACAACTTTCCAATAGCGAATATGTTTCACTTTACCCACTAGAACGCCGTGTCATCGTGGAGCATTCGGAAGGTCGCCAATTTAGAAAGTACCATTCTCTCGACCCGGGTTCGAATCCAGAGTTGTGTAAATTTTGCTAGACCTGTTATTTCAGCTTTTTTTAAGGCTTTTTTATTTCAGCTTTTATTTTATTATTTTTTAAATTATTTAATTATTATTTTATTTTATTATTTTTTTATTTTAATTTTTTAAAATTATTATTTTTATTTATTTTTATTTTTTCAGCTTTTTTATGATGAAATACCGAATATAGCTGAAATCTGAGGAGTTTATTATACATTTATACATTTTTAATTGGGTTTTCATATTATTAATATGTATAACATTTCGTATGCTTTTTTTCCTATGTTATTTATACTGTGTTAATTTTTAAATTGATTTTGGTTAACAAACATTCTTAAAATCCCGGGCATCGCCGGGTACTTCAGGTAGGATTACAACGTTTGAACAGGACAACGTCTGTCGGGTCCGCTAGTATATATATATATATATATATATATATATATATATATATATATATATATATATATATATATATATATCTGTGTGTGTGTGTGTAAGTGTAAGTAACATTGACGGATTTACACGCACGGTAAACTTTTAACTTTAAACCATGCAGAGGATATGTGTTCACGTAATATGTAGGCGAGGTCAGAGTGGTACTATTTTTTAACAAACCTGTACAGGAGATAGTAGTATTGGACGAGATAAATACTCGATGAAAACAAAGGAACACGTTGAACAGATGAATTAATTTATTCCATGGAATTAAACTTCAAGACGGCGACATGGAAGACATGTACACTACAAAACGAATTGGCACAAACTGACAATAATGACATGGACGCAAATTAGCGAGCCACCGGAATCTTCTGCCGGGGCTTGTGAATATAGATTTTACATCGTAGACTTGTAGGAAGCAGTCTGCGGACAGGGACGGAGGAACGCGAGAGACATGCAAAGAAGTAAAAAAGCAGATAGAAAAAAAAGGCCCGCACAATCCTTGCTGTGGCTTAAATAATCTTCATGACGTCATTGTCACATGACCATTGCACTCTGCACCCGTTGACCAGAGGTCCCTGTGCCAGTTTTCTGGGGTCAGAGTCCCGGGGTTTGTAATATAAGTTTTGGCATCCACGAGACTGGGGGTTTATGGATGATATATTACTTGCCTGCTTTTGTATTTAGGATACTCTCCATTCCTTTGTTCGTAAAATGGAAATAGGCTGCTTCCGCCCAAGTAATTTTAAAGGGAATTAAAAGGAATTTGGGAATAAGTTTGGTTTTGTATGATTGATATATATATATATATATATATATATATATATATATATATATATATATATGTGTGTGTGTGTGTGTGTGTGTGTGTGTGTGTGTGTGTATATACACTATCTACCAATAAGTATTTGGACACATGTGATAGAAAAGACACATATGATAGAAGACACATGTGAAGGGGACACGTGTGATAGAAGAGCCTCCACGTGAGGCATTTACAGCCTCAACCCTCCTTGGTATGCTTTCCACGAGTCCTTGTATGACGGTAGTGGTATTATTTTCCACTCGGCTTGGTACATGTAAGTTCTTTCACCGACTTTGAACAGTTGTTGCACCTCTTACATCGGTGATCCAACTCGTTAGAGATGTTTTCGATAGGGTTCAGGTCTCAATTTTTGTCGGGCCAGTCCATTCGGTTCACCCCATTGTCAACATATCAATCCATGGTAGACCTCTCAACATTACAGCTAGCGTTCTCGTCGTCGAAGTAACGTGGGTCCAACCCGTAAAATTGCCACAACGTAGGTTGCACACTGTCATCCAAAATAGTGCAGTAGTCGTGGGCTTTGAGCTTACCATGAATTTAGACCAAGGGTCCCTGCCTATACCAGAAGAAACACCCCCAGACAATAATTCCACCCCTGCCGAACTTTACTCTGGGCACCATGTATTTTGTAAGGAGACGTTCTGCAGGCAGACGGCAGACCCAGACCCTCCCATCCGAACGGCAGAGGGTGAACCTTGATTCTTCGCTGCAGAGAATGCATTTCCACTGATCTACAGTCCACTTTCGACGTCCTTTGCACATATTAACCGAGCAGCGCGATTGGACTATGTGATCAAAGGCTAATGGGCAGCACCTTGATCATAAAAACCAAGCAGATGTGCTTTCTTACGGATGGTATTCATCGATACAACACTCCCGGATGCCTGTTGAAACTCCTGGAGTATGTCGGCCATCGGTTGGGTGCGGTTCTTCAGAATTTCTCTGGACAGCACCCGTCGTTCTCTATCTGCCAGTATCGTGGGTCTGCCGACTCGGGGCACATTCCGACAATCAACTCTCCCCTCTGATTTCCTATATTACGATATTTAACACTTTCAGGGGCAAGAGCCTAAACCGTTTGCACGGCGCAGATTTTTTCCCCGATTTCTTTTACCCTAAAGAATATTGAAAAAAATTCCAATTAAAGGTTGCAAAATGTTTTCACTTCATTAAACTGATAACTGATGGCAGTACTACTAGCAATTTTTTATCTCATTTAATTGGAATACTTTGAATGCAAGTAAAAAAAGACTACATTGAGGCGTTTGCACTGTGCAAATGGCGCCCCTCAAAGGGTTAACGGCGGAGGGCGTGACGTATATGAGGACCGCAGATATCATCATTTGCATGGGTGTCAAAATACTTATTGGTAGATAATGTGTGTGTATATATATATGTATGTATATATGTATATTTGCATTCGAGCGTGTCAGATTAAATAACATTGAAATATGAATCGCGTAAAAACATTTTATTAGTAAAATGTTTTCTACAAAACTGATCAATTAAGGCAGGTGAGTTAGAGTATTTCCTATAGTTTGGGGGGAGGGGAATTTAGATTTTAATATTTACATAAGGGGATGTAGATAAATCGTTCTGTAGAACGAAAACGTTTCACCAACATCTATCCCCCGTTGAGAGAGACCTTGGGATGTCTTTTGGGCTTACCTGCATCCTATTCAGAAAGTTCCCCTTGAGGTAACTGATATGGTTAGGTTCCCTGATGACGAGACCTGTCGGTTACCTCTGTTGTTTTATGGTTCAGTTCCGGCACTTATACAGAATCTTGCCGTTGGTGCGTGGATGCCCAGAGTGCTTGATTTCTGTTTGTTTCTTGTCTAAATTCGTATCATTTACATCTATCTCTGTTGAATTATTTATCCGTTGAGAGAGACGTCATTCATGACAGTATGACGTCTCTCTATTTGTGACGAATTACATATGCTGAAAATTTTACAAAACCAAGGTTCACAATGCATAAAGGGACGTCATGCGGGTAAAAACATAATGTGTTTATCTTCTAAATGTGTAAACGCAGTCTAAACTGGCACGGCGAAACTAGCTTATGACAGCATATTTCATACAGAATGAAATTCGAGTTTTAAAGCACAATATAGCTGATGGAAATCTGATTCCGGCTGCGATGCTCAAATTCAAATTAATAGAACAAGTCTATTTCTGTGCTAGAATTTAGTTTCAATGTCGTGTCCTTTGAATTTTTGAATTCGAGACTATCCCGACGCAAGACCTACCCTATCATATGAATAGAAACACGAAAAATTTAATTGGCATTCCCCAGGTGATAGCAAAACCACCGTAAGAAAGTAGTAGTTGAAAAAATTTAAGTTTGCAGCTCGAACTTAAATGTGTGATGTCAGAAAATCAGAAATGCCAGTATCATTGGTGTGAATTCGGATTCACCGGCGTAGAAAAATATTAAATTAAACTAAAGTAATTTTTTTTAAATGAAGTTTTTTTTTGCATTTTTAGAAAGCAAAGAAATATGATGAGAAAGCACTTACGTAGATTTCTACATATTTATACTCAATGAAATAGACTTGAAATGAAGAAATAATTGTGGCCCCTTATTTGGTTAGAATCTCCAATACATAGGAAATTAATGCTACCTTGTGTCAGACACTTAGCAGTATTAAACCTTTAACTTTCCTTAAGATGAAGTTCGTCCGAGGACGGAAACGATTTAAGCCGATGGTTGATTTAATTAAAAAAAATTATCTAATTAAAGCCGAATGTGGAAAGTGTAAAAGATTTTTAATGTGCCGAAAGAAACTTGTAATGAAGCTTATGATCTCCTACAAGTGGTTATCGGTGAAGTTATCATAACATTTAAAGTAGGGTTTACATGGCGTCAATTTACGATGAATTAGGGCGATTATTTATTCCCCTTCGCAATTTTTATGTGAAAAAAAAATAGAAAATTCCTTCTTGTATATCCTTTGTGAAACATAATTCCAAATTTTCAGTATTCACAGTAAACTATGGTTTAATATTGAAGCAGATTGAAAATTAAAATTGCTTTTAATTGCTGTATTTTCTGTCAAAAGACAAAAAAATAATATTCGGATGGTTTCTGTTTCTTTCAGAGTTAATTCTGAAAACTTTCCCGGATGTAAACAATAAATCCCCCAAATTCTTTTGTAATGACATATGTCATAATAAAAGAAAAATGTTAGCGCCCTTTTCGCATTTGCAGTTTGCTTCCTTAAAGCATCTCCATATTCAGAGAGACTTTTTGCAGGGAACCGTTTAGGTCAGAGATTTGCAAACTTTTTATGTTTGCGGATCTCTTTGGAATGAGATTATGTGACAACGACAATCTGTGTTGGGTGGAAATTTAAAACCTTAATAATTACTAGTTACTAATTAATGAATTAAGGGTTGGAATAACTCTTACTAATTAAGCTAGGTTTCTGTTAAATTTAAATACAATATTTGCCCATTTGCCATTAGTGGTTAGTAAATTTTAAGGACTTGCGTTGTGTGTAGCAAAAACCCATAAACATATAATAATTAAAATTTACCCTAGGTTCGAACTGAATGCATCACTGTGGTGATTAATGAGCCAAAAGAAAAATGAAATTAAATCTAATAAAATTACCTCTCTATCATTGGAGTACACCTAAAAATTGAAATTATTTCACCTAAAAGGAAAAGCTTCATATCCGCTGAAATAAAAGATAATACCTAAGCTGAAAGTCAGACAATTAATTAAAAAAAGCAAGGACCGACATGACAAAGATATACCTTAACATAACAAAATTTATTCACGTTATTACCCCCAATCTTGTAATCAATTTTAATCAACATATTTTCGAGATACCAATAATAAATTGTCAAAAATACAATTGCTGTAAAAACCAACATCTATAACCTCACAACACAATAAAATATATACAATGAAAATTCCAAAATGAAATGGCTGGCGAATATAAAAAAAACTAAGTCATTCTATATGCAATTGCTCATCATAAATTTAATTTTACATTTAAATTTAATCTTAATGATTCTGCTGCAGCTTTAAAAAATGGAGAGAAATTAGAGATAGTATTTAAAGAGAGGATAGGAAAGGAAAGGAAAAAGCAAATTCACCCGTGGCCCTCATATAAAGCTCCCGAATCCTTGCGTCGTACCGAGGTCAGAGCCTCAGCCCCGACCCCTCGGTCTTTCGCCCTCGCCTCTCCGTTCAGGATCCCCAAATCTCTCTTTTCAAAACCCCCGCGCTTCCGAGTCAGCACCTTGTCACCACTTCCATCAGTCCGGTGAAACCATCCTCCATACCAAATAGTTCCTTGGCGCTCCTTGAATTCTCATGGCCGAAATGAGGGGGAAAGGCCACAGGTAGCACTCTTGCACTCTGCAATTCTTTATACAATTTATTTTTTCCACCCCTCATTTCGTTCTTGTTGATTATTTTAATTTCATGGCGGCCTGGTCATCCACCCGGCGATGTATCCTTGCGCGCCTTGCATCTCCTCTTCTGCGATTTCTCCCCGTTCGAAAAAGGCGCGTAGCGGACGTATCGGGTTACCGATAGTGGGGGAGGCTATGAAACTTGTTGCTAGGCGCTGGGTCATTTTTAAGGAAAGAAGGAAAGCAAAGAATATTTCTAAAACTTTTACCATTTAAATTAAAAACCGCCAGCCAAAAAAAATTCATACCAGCCATTCACAATGTTTATAAATAAGGATTATTAATTTATCCATATTTTTAACAATAAGGTATAATCCTGTGATGATCTATTTCAAACTTAATTCTTCTCAATGTCAAAACATTTAGAGAAACTTGCGCACACTTCTCCAAATGCGATGACATTAATCAAATCAATTAATAATTGATCATCACAAGTTTAAACCCTCAGACAAATTTAGCAGAGGCTTAATAAATTTATTAAAACAAAGCACAATCGTTACTAAAATTTACTTACTTACTCACTTACTTTACTAATTTAATTATCTGAATACCCGATATTAATATTAACTTTAATCACTTCCAAAACTATTAATTATCATCACAACAATTAAAAACTTGGGGCACCATTGCTAGAATTAAATGTTTTTATCGATTTTTTAAATACAGGGTGTCCGAGCTAAAGGTATCCAAAAGGCATGACATATTTTTACGGAACTACCCATTAAAATTTTTTAAAAATATTTAAATAGAAAGAATATTTCACCAAGTTTTAATATAAATCATAGATTTCTATCATAGTACCATAGATATCGATGTGTGCACCTTTTGTAGCACGACTAACGTCTAAATGCTAATCCAGTTTCCCCCAAGTGTTCCGCAGCATATCAGGCGATATTAGACACTTTTTGCTTGGGGATTCATTAAATCCGTTATGTAGTAGGGTTCGCGTGTTGCTCAGATGCAAATTTCTGGTAGCTGCGCAGTGCAGGCCAGTCGAAGTGAGTTCGGAGCAGGTGTGTGGTCTATTTAAGTGACACACGCTGAGTTGGCAAGAGCCCAAGAAGGGAGGGGAGATTTGTACGGTAGTACGTTACGCTATTTGTAGAGATACGAAAGAGTCGAGAAAAGTTAGATTGAAGGTGATAGCGGTATTTAACTGATAGAGCACGTATTACTATTTAGCTTAGGTGGCTGCGCGATTTCCATAGTTAGTTCAGAGACCGATGATTACGGGTATTGCTAGTGAACGTATATTATGCCTGAAATAGTTCATTACGACTTTAAAGTTCAGTTTCTTAGTACCGCAAGTTGCGGTACTGTTGTGTTATTATTTGAAGCCCCAAGTCGGTCTATGTTAGTCTACCTCTACGTAGAAAATAAAGGAATTATATATATTTATGCCTATTACTTTATAGTGTGCCTGGACCGTTAGAGGATTCACAGAGTATATAAGGAACAGAACCATATAATGTATAGACAAAAACTTGAAACTGCGGATGTGTTGAAGAAGCGTATCACTCAAGTAATTCGTGTAATGACTCTTGATATGCTATGAAATACTTGGAGAGAACTGAACTACCATTTAGACGTTTGTCGTGCTACAAAAAGTGCACACATCGAAATCTATGATACTATGATAGAAATCTATGATTGATACTAAAACTTGGTGAGATGTTCTTTACATTTAAATATTTTTTTAAAAAATTCTAATGGGTAGCTCAGTAAAAATAAGTCATGACTTTTGGATAACTTTTGCCCGGGCACCCTGTATTACATTAAAGTGGAATGTTTTTATGGAACATGTTAAATTTAAGGTCAAATGAATACTTACTCAATTGTTGATATTATTATTTTATTAAAAGGTAAAATTATCTTACTATAGAATAGTATATATATATATATATATATATATATTAATACAGCTCCAAAAATAAGCCATGGGATCCAGTGTAGTATTGTATTAGAAGATTTCAATGAAAATCGTGGAAAAGAGTTTCGTTTTATTAATGTGAAACATGCACAACTGTTTGATATCAAGCCCAACAGTTGTGTGAGTGAGAGTAGCTAATTCATCCGCAGGAACAAGTGCATCGATTTGTGTCACAATCTGCAGGGCGTAAAAGTAATTAATTCAACTTTATATTCATTTTAAGGGGGCCCTACTAATATATTTTTATGTTTATCCAAAAAAAAATTCGCGGCACCCTAAGGTCGGTTGGGAGTCACTGGTTTAGGTGCACCAACAACCCCTGGTGCCACCTTAATTTCCACCGAGCACCATCAGGTGCACGTACCCTCCTCAAAACCACTTCTACAGATCCACGTCCCGTTATGTAAAGGTTATAAAGCTGAGCTAGAAAAATTTTGTATATTCGTGAATCAAAAATTGAGGTGTGAAAACAAATATAACAAATTTAATATTTTAACAGTGTATACAATAAGAGGAATAGAATAAAATTTCTCTTCGGCAATCAGCAGCAGGTGTCTACATTTTCCAATTTCCTGGTTGTTACTGCTGATTTTCCCAATATATCTCACCCCCCCCCCCAGAAAAAAAAACTGTTGATCCAAAACCTGCACAAGAGCGGCTCTTTAAGAAAATGGGAGAAAAAAATCTTATGAAAAAAATAACTCAAGTTATTTATTTTCGGCATTACTTGTATGGGATAAATGCTGGCATAACTCGTAGAGAATCACGGGGTGTGACAGCATTTATCCCAAACAAGTACGAAGACAAATATAAATAAAAAAAAAAGAGTCGATATTTAAATGAAAGGTTGTTATCTCTCTTCATTCAACATTGGCCAATAAACGTCACCATTTCACAATTCTACACCCTTATCAGCTTCCCAGCCATTTAAAATGCAATTCGCTTGCTCTAGAAATAATTTTCATTATTAAGGACTGATGTGCCAGCCTGTAGCATCATTCACTATAACTGATTGATAATCATCGTTGACTGATAAGATTCCCGGGCAGCTTTTTTGCCAAACATATTTTCATAATAAATATACAGAAAACCTTATGACAGGAAATCACATTCATATCATTAAAAGAAAAAGTAGTGCCTTAATTATGAGGCTTTAATTATGTATACTGGCAGTTGAAACTGCAGGTTTGGTAAGCCATCTTCCAAAAAAATAATTTAGATATTGTTCAATCCTTCATATACCAATGATTCCAAAATGTTGCGCGGTGGCACTTTTTGAATAAGAAATAAAATATTAGTAGAGCCCACTTAAAATAAATGTTAGGTTGATTTGGTACTTATCGGTTATAGGGACCATGTGTTGGCGACTGTTTTTCCGACATGTCGCCAACACAAACATTAGCGATATTTTTCGATACGATAAATTCACACACATCGATAAAAAACACAGTGATAAAAATTTAAATTACTTATAGTTATCATAAACATAAATAACAGCCAAAATTCAATACCAACATAAAAATAAGTGGATCTACATTGTTAAAACAAAAAATATTGTTTTACATTGAAATTTGTGGTGACCATAAATCAGCTATTACCGATAAATTTTTATAAAATGTGTCACTACCGAAAACGCTCCGCCACATAAATTCTGCGGGATATGAATCCAAATATTGTGTCGCCATGTCTCTCTACGCTACTTATTTTCGCCATTTCTAGGATCCCCAGAACCTTTATACCGTTTGCTTATGAGCAGCAGTTTCGGGATCCCCAAAATTAATTATACCTATGGTTCACCATCATATGTTGAAAGCCACCTTCCTCTAATTCTTATGTTCCGTAGCCACGCCAGCAATCTGAAGAAATGGATGAGCCGTCATCCATTTCCATTGTTCCATTCCATTGTTCAACGATTTCTTTGAAAAGCGTAGTAGCTTTCCGATTATGCACTGCCACGACATAACATCCCTCCGTTTTCAGGCATACGCCACCAAACACGCGTTGGCGACTTTGGCTTCGTGGTCTATATAACAGATAAGTACCGTTGATTTAAATACTCTCACGACAGACAGATTGGGACAGAAATCGATACACTCGTTCCTAAGGATGAATAAGCTACACTCCCGCCCACAACTGTTAGGCTTAATATCAATCGTTTGTGCTCCATTCCGTCTCTCTTTAATAAAACATAACTCTTTTTAGTGGTTTCTATGGTAGTCCTCTAGTGTAATACTATACTGAATTCCACGGCTATTTTTGAAACTGTACTAATATATCCTATTCTATTGTTTATTACTTATATCTTTCAATAAATGATAAAATTAGCAAAGGAGTATTTCTTTGAACTTAAATTTAACATGCTTCTGACTTTAATGTAATATTTAAAAAAAAAATTCTAACAAGAGTGCCCAAAATTTCTAATCTCATTCCCCAGGGTGCCGGAAACATAAATTGGTTGGGAATCCCTACCCTATACCTTCTTCTAATCAATCTCTAAGCTTGGCATTAAACCTTCAAATTCTTAGATTAAAGTTCCTAACACCTTGTCGGTGGTTCAGTAATAGTCTTTTGCTAAGCTCTAAGCTGCGAACTTCTAAGGATTTTTAAAATTTATTTCACACAACAGCCCAAACTACCATATTAATAGTCTATGTAATGCAAACAGCATTTTCTTTATTTCACTTGCAGGAGAGCTGCTTCTGTGAATCGAGCTGGAGTTTAACTTTAGTAGTTCTAACTTTAGTAGTTAGAAAAAAAATTAACCCAAAGTGTTTATCGAACGGAAAATAGTAGCGTAATAACTTAAATATTGATTTGCGGAAATTGCGAAGACAAGCTCTTCCATTATAAGCACAATGCTGAGATTCTGGGAGTTTCTATCTGTCTGATACAGATACTCAGCCGAAATTTGTTTTCCGCGAGAAAAGTTCTTTGTGCGTTGAGTTCGTCTGGTGTTAAAAAAAAACACGGTTTATGATGGAAATCCATTTTATAAGACAATCATGGAAGTGTAGTTTTTCATTTTAACTTTGATATCTTTTGTTTCATTTTGAGACACTTTCAATCTCCCTAAAAGAAACGAAAGATTATTACAGCCTACCGTAAATAGGAACTTCAAAAAACAAAAAAAACAGCAGCAATTCAAGAACCTAAAATTCGATAATATCACACATAAACAGACTTTTGATCTTATATTACAAAATACTGCCATATAAAGTGGGAAGATGCATGACAGAAAATGCAAAACACTGACCTGCTATGAGAGACATCAGATTAAAATTTTCTGTGTACACAAAAATATTGCATCAAAATAAAACTTCCTCAAACACTGAATCAATCAGTCAACAATTATAAAAGTACGTAAATCCTTATCGATAAATTCTGTTACAGATACAGTTAAAATACGTCATAATGATATCATTTCTTTCACTTGATAATACCTAATACTGACATTTAACATATCTATGGTGCCCGGTATAAAGGGCTTAAGTCAAAAACAATGATTTAAATAAACCAAATTATTGGCTTTTATACCAATCGCAGAAATATAATTTCAACTTGAGTCTTTTGTACAAAGAAATGTACTTTTGTATACAAAATTGATAGACTTAAGCCTTTTATCCAAGTAAAAATATTTTTTTTTTATCAATATTAACAAATATCTAAAAATCACTTTTTTGGATTTACGTCCATAGATATATTACGAAACCGTAGTTACGCACCATAGATATATTACGAAACCGTAGTTACGCACAATAGATATATTACGAAATATTGCCGTACAAAGTAGAAAGAAGCATGAATGGAAACGCAAAACACTGACATGCTATGAGACACATAAGATTAAATTTTTCTGTGTACAGAAAAATAAAACATTCTCAAACGCTGAAACAATTTGTCACCAATTTTCAAAATTCGTAAATCCTTATGGATAAATTGCGATAGGGCAACAGTTAAAATACGTCATAATGACATAATTTCTTTCACTTGATAATACTTAATATTGACAGCTAATGTATATTACAAAATATTGACGTACAAAGTGGTGAAAAGGGATATATGGAAACGAAAAAGCACGATCTGCTGTGAAACAAATTAGATTAAAATTTTCTGTATACACAAAAATAAAACATTAAAATAATCATTCTCAAACACTGAATCAATTTGTAAGCAATTTTAAAAATACGCAATTTCTTATCAATAAATTGCGATACGGGAACATTTAAAATTCATCATAATTATATCATTTCTTTCTCTTGATAATATTTAATGCTAACGGTTAACGTATATTACAAAATATTGTTCTACAAAGTAAAAAAAAAGGATAAATGGAAACGCAGAAACTCGATCTGCTATGAGACACATCAGATTAAGGTAGTCCGGGACACATTTAAAAAAAATCATTTATTGAGTAAAAATTTTGAACTTTTTGTGATGATTAACCATATAATTTGTAAACAAAATCACATCATAAAACTTCCCATAAAGCATTTAAATTTTTTAAAATTTAATTTTTTTAACAATGTGGGGTAGTTTAAAATCGTTATAACTCGAAGTATTATTTGTCGAATTTCAAAATTTTTCTTTTAATTAACCAGAAATATATACGATTTAATTTTGATTCAGCGTTTTTTTAAATATTAATTTTAAAAAAAGTAAAAATATTTAGAGTAAATTTTTTAAAAAAAAATTATGTATTTTATTTTTTAAAAACTATATTTTCAAAAGCAAAAATTTTTTTAAAAAATTTGCTTAATCAAAATTAAAGTTAAGTAATTGAAAAAGACATGTTGAAAGTTTGAACCCTTTATCGTTAACGGTTCTTGACTTATAACAATTTAAAGACAAGAAATGGTGAAAAAAACCGTCATGCAGAAAAACGCATTTACAGATTGGCTACAAGATTGGCTGCTATTAGAGTGCTGCAAAATTATTAATATTTCATGCAATAATTAAGATAAAAACATGATTTAAACGTCACTTTAGGCGTAAAAGAACACAAAATGTTTTAATGCATTATGTTTTTTTTTTGAAAATGTGAAGAATTTTGTGTCCTGAACCCCCTCAAAATTATCTGTATACACAAAAATAAAGCATTAAAATAAAAAAAAAATAAAGCATACTAAAAAAACTGAATAATTGTGTCATGATTTTTAAAAATGCATAATTTCTTCTCGAAAAATTACTGTACAGACAAAGAAAAAATATGTCCTAGTGATGTAAATTCTTTCACTTGATAATACTTATTACTGACAGTTAACATACATTACAAAATATTGCCGTACAAAGTGGAAAGAAGCATGAATGAAAAAGGAAAAACACTATCTGCTATTAGACACATCAGATTAAAATTTTCTGTATACTAAAAATTAAAGGATGTAAGGTTTACATAAGATTATTTTCACAATAATCGAACTTTTAAGTGAATAAATCTAAAGAAGCCGCTTAAGATATGCTAATTGCGGCATACGCGGTTGGTATAAATACCAAGCAGCTAGATTAAAGAAGGGTCGATGAAATGTTGAGGAAGTGAGAGGAAGTGAAAGGAGGAGTAGAGCTGACGAAACGAAGTATCGAGAAGGAGCTAGGCCTGGTTTAATAATAGTTGAGTTTTGCGAGCAGCCGCTCGAGGCATAGCTAGGTTGCTTCAAACCTACGCGAGTTCTTGTTAGGCCCAAAGTTTACGAAGCAGCATTGCTGGTCGACATTCCGAAGTATTTGTGAGT
>OU015497.1:175908953-175911453 GCA_907164885.2 Dolomedes plantarius
CTAATACAAAATTGAAGTGAGAAACAACTTTAAAGGCGTTTTTCTCAGAATTATGTTTTTTAGCACAAATCTTGACCGTTATCATGATATTTCACATAATAATGCATATAATTTGATAAAATTTTCAGGAAATGTTTTAGATGCTATTGTTAATGAAATAACGTACAATAATTGATGTATAATAAATAGTTTTTGGTTTGGGGCTGTTTTTATAAGGAAAGGAATGACGAATTGGGGAAAATTTTCATATTGGAACATAAAATTGTCTGTATTATTTTTGCATTTTAAAATTTCTCTTAGATTATAGGTCATTTTGAAGATAACTGCTATATGTATCATGTGTAAGAAGGAAATTAAAATAGTAGCATTAGAATTTTGTTCAGAGTGATAGGCGTTTTAGCTAAATTTCATTAAAAATTACTACAAATTGACCAATTTATAAAAAAGTATGGTATTTACAGGAAAGGTTTTTTTTTTATTTTTCATTTTTAAATGCTGTTTTACCATAAGAGACCAAAAAATCCTTAAAAAAACAATTTTTAAAAAAAATTGGCTCCGAACGTAGGCAGTCACCTTACTACACTTTATATGTAATTTAATGCTCAGAGTTTCTTAGAAATACTACCAGACATGTTATATGATCTCTACACAAAAGCTATTTTCTTACTATTATTGTTGTGACTGACTCCATGTACGTTAAAACGTATTTTTTTCTGCAAAAAAAATAATTAATGATTAATGTTATAACAAGTTTTTATCCTTATGTGAATACAAAAATATTTTATATTGTAACTTTTTATGTCAAATAATAAATAATTAAGTGCTTAAATTTTTTCTTATTTTTCTATACAATGCACCAATTTGTTAAAACTATGATATATCTAACTATAATAATTTCATAAAAGTGGCATTTATATGTTCATCAACTTATGCGGCCTCCTTTATTACTACCTAATTTACATGTGACCTCTAATGGTAAAAAAGTTTCCCACCTCTGTACTAGACACCACAAGAGACGTGATTCGACTTAGTCAAATGCCACTACAGTTTTGAACGAGCACCCTTATGGGAAGTATAAGTGAAAAAATGTTTCCTTTCGTACATTTTAAGTCTTATATTGATTTACTTCATCCAGCAGCTTAGACATAGGTAGGTTATCTAGTTATTTGCCTATACCCTCTAACTAACTTCTTAAATGTTGTGGTCAATTTATGAATATGTATGTGTCCTTGAATACAAAAATAAACAAATCACGGAGTATAAATTCTTTTGGTTTGAGCACAGCTCTTTTAAATCGTCGTAGAGACAGCTGCAATAATTCAATACAAAAAAAAAAGATTTCTTAATGAGATATTACATCTAAACATATCTCCTTGAAATTAGCATACACTAACAAAATTCTTTGGCACATTAAACTTAGGTTTTCATATAGGATCATGAATAATCCAGAAATAAATCTTTAAATCTTAAATATATTTCAGTGCAAGAGATTAAGTGTCTTAAAACATGATACATGATAAATGAAATAAGATATATATATATATATATATATATATATATATATATATATTAATTATATATATATATATATATATATATATATATATATATATATATGTGTGTGTGTGTGTGTGTAATAAATTAAATATTATGCCCTCCATTCTATCATTTAAATTCCCTTTCCTAAATCCAAACCGCAGTAATCTTACTTTATCACTACAAACCCATAGCAACAAAGTTTCCCATAAATCGCATGCCTTGCGTTCATACATGTGTATACGTCTCGAGAAAGGCGTGGGTTCGCATCGCCAGCCCCAATATTCAGCTGATCGTACAAAATAACAGCCACATGTTTCTTTCGCATCTCGCGCTTAAGGTTGAAAGGTGGTATCTTCGCTTCCGAGCATCTGACATGGATGGACGTACTTTTTATCTCTCTAATAAAACGATTCGATCTGACTGCTTCAAAATTTTAATTTCTTTCAGGTTGAGTCTAACTCCAGCCATGTAAATATGAACTAGTTTTCCTTTTCAAGTTGCATTTTAAGGAAGAATGTATTGGATATATTACACATACACACACACACACACACACACGCAAACAAACAAACAAACACACACACACACACACACACATATATATATATATATATATATATATATAAATCTGAGGTATTCTTTTTACTAAAAAAATGTATTATATTCAGATAGAATATTGACAGCAATCGATATTTTTTCACCTTAAATGCTATTGTTCAAAGCATAAAAAATACACTTCTTCCCGTATATCTCATTCAAACAGTAAGGAAACCTTTTTTTTCTGACCAAAAATATATTATGACCATTTATAAATGTGAAGGAAAAAACCCCACTTTCTGCATAAATTTCCATATACTCTGTTTAAAAAATATATCTACTTCGCGTAGTCTATATATGCTGAAAAGCTCAGAATCTATACAAAAAGTCCATAGATGAGAGATGTGCCCCTAGAGCTGTGAAA
>OU015497.1:175916453-176097675 GCA_907164885.2 Dolomedes plantarius
AACAATTACACAGTCTGGGAGGCATATAAACTGCTAACATTTGAATAATGAGAACTATGCAATTTTAATTTGCTACTGTATTATTGCTATTGTCTAACTTTTGATTTTTTACGATAACAAATAGAACAATGTGACAAAATTAAATGTTATGCTTACCCGCAAAACAGTCGTGAAGGAGCTTAATGCAAATTTAATGTTTCAGTAGAAAGATGTTAATGTTTTGCGTATATATAGAGGCTGAATCGGAACTCTCTGTACAAACTTTTGTTGGAGATAGGACACAAAAAACGAAACTTATTTTTTCATATATGAATATATGATCTCATATGTCATACTTTTGAACTAGAAGGCGTTAATGGGCGGCGACAATTGATAGCAGAATTTGGTTCGCGCTATCAATTTTAGAAGGATTTTTTTAATTTACAGCGTGTATTTTCCATTACTGTATCAGACGATTTAAAATGAATGCCTCATATTGTTAACTGGAGAAGCAGACGAGAAAAACGATTACAAAATCGTTTGCATAGAGTGCGAATGATTTTGTGTTTTATATATATATATATATATATATATAAAACAGTCCCGTAACTGACTGACATACAACGCACAGATCAAACCGATGGACCTAAAGGGGTGAGATTTTGTTTGGCGATTCTTCTTATAGTGTAGGGGTGCGCTAAGAGAGATTTTTAAGAAAATCTTCTTACATTTTTTAAAATTAAATTTTTAAGTTTTTTTAGTAACTTTTTTTAATTTTTCCTTTAAAATAATAATTTGAGAGTTATAAATTTATATCACGAAAAAGATTATAAAAATTCCTTTAAAATGTGATCTTTTTCGAGTCTTTACCTTTATTTTCTGATATTAGTGAATTTTTAAAGACTAATTTTTAGAATTTAATTTATTAAATGCTGATCACGTGATTTCTTTTTCTGGTACTTTAAATAAATTTATCGTCACATGGATAACAACTAAATAGACAAAAAATATTTTTTTTCTTGCTTATGCGCAGACGATTGGACATTATCCAAAAAATATAAAAATACAGTAAAAGATATTATGTTCCTCAAACTTTACTATATTAACTGTACTATATTCTTTCGTATGTCCTATTACATTTAATTTGAATATTTTCTTCTACATTATTCTGTCTATAAAAATATCCCTTACGATTTTTTTTATAAATAGATATTTTATTTTTTTTTACATCAATTGTATATATTGATCGTATTTATTATAAATATATATATATATATATATATATATATATATATATATATATATATATATATATATATATATATTTATAATAAATACGAAAAAATAAATAAATAAATATATATATATATATATATATATATATATATTTTGGCATTAATTGCATACCTTGATCGTTGTATTTAATTTAATGTACACCGTAGCGAAATGCGGGTTTTCAGCTAGTATATATATATTCAAAGGAATAAGCATTCAGAAAAATGTATGCATCTTGAATACTACGGAACAATGATAAACTGACTAAAACTAAATCGTCACTTCCAATTATACAGGAGACTGTATTAATGCAATTTGAGAAATTACTGAGGATTGAAGACCCATGTTGGAGGACTTACAAGGACAGAACTTGCTTACTTGCTTACACTAAAGCAAGAAGATCTAAAGGCAGTTATACTATCTAATCTGCAGGAGGCCATTCAATCTGTAAGGTTATCTGAGTCCCCGCAAACAACCGATGTGTTATCTTGTAAGAATCTACTGAAGTCTTTGCAATCATAGAATAAGGAGATTTTTCTTTAGTAGGTGCCCCGACGTTGTGGTTTCAACGGCAACGAACAAGCAGATTTTTGGCCAAGAAAAGAGATAAAGCTTCTACAATATCCTAACATTGAGACCTTATTTTAGGGAATAAAACTCTTTCTAAGACATTATCTGTGATCACAATTTCAGCTTTGACTTTTGGCCATAACGAATACGAATAGCTGGCGAATTGATAATGTAATGAAAATGCCTGACAAACCTCGGCGTGGGGCCGTCGCTGGTTTCCGCCAAATAAGACATAACTACTGCTGCCCATCTACAATGTAGAGGCATCTCTGATGATCCTTATTGTCCGATATGTATTTTAGGAAAAGTAATGGACAGGAACATCCTGCTGCATTTCACAGGACACTCTGAGGTGTCGAGATGTTAGGTGATATGAGAACAATTGAGGCGATCATTTTGGTTCATTGTTTTCACTTTTTTGTTTGTTTGTTTATTGTGTTTAAAGTTTACATCTTATCTGCATAAGACTCAGCCATTAGAAACAATAATAATAAAAATTACAAGTTAAAAAGGACTTTTTATAAACCATGTTTTTAAATTTTTTGTTGAATCATATAAACTTGACAATTCTATGTATTAACAAATACATTTTTAAAATTTTTTTGATGAATCATCCCCTCAACTTGAAAGAAAATGATCAAATGTGTAATCAATCGTTTAGCTCGATAATTGGAAGTTAACTTGCGTTTAACTTTTCGTTCCCGTCCCGTCGATAGTTGACGGCACCAGTCTACAAAACAAAATTAACTGAAAATGGATTCAATTCTGCTTAAAGATGGCTAAAAGTATTAAAATAATGCATTGTCATAGTGTTCTGAGCTATTCTAAAAGTTTCAAATGTCTAGCTAGTCGGGAAGTTAGTTAAAAGTTTATTGCAAGATTTGCACTGGGCAAACACACACACACAAACAAACAAACAAGGAAGCGAGTTAATAAAAAGATGGAAAAAATTATACCTGTTGAAAGTTATAAGAATTTTTTGGAAACATTTTCAGAGTTATGAATCAAGATGTATACTGGTGCACTTTCTCGTGGAACAAAAGAAAAATAAACGAATAAAAATCTAACATAAAAGTATAAAATAAAATGTATCTAATGAAGGAAAGTGATATTTTTAAATCCTAAAAAAATACTATCCGTCCGTCACTGTCTGGTTTTGCTTCAGTCGTTATATTTCAGTTTTGACTTACTTAAACAGACGTGCAAACGCGAGAACACACATTCACAGAGAAAGAGAGAATCATAGTTAATGAAACAAATAAAGTATTCACAATTTGTCATCGCAGATCTTTTGTCCAAAAACGAAATGAAGCATTTAAAACGACCTTGTATGCTAAAGTATCTTCAAAACACTGAACACAGAGATTAAATTGATGGTGAATGCTTCTGCTTAAAGAGAATTAAATGACCCATTATAAGTAAACTTTAAATGCCAAAAGCCTAAAATATGTCAAAGACCATGATTTTAAAGAGTTTTACCCTTCAAGTTCATTATGGTTATTGTGTCATTCATATAAATGGATAGGATCTGGTCGTTAGCATTCTGTGGTCCATTGGAGGCATTGTCTGGCGTTATTTATCATAATTTTGCAGAACTTTACCATCAAATAATATCGTGCTGAATTAATCCATAATATCCATTGTAAAGGAACGAGATAATACAATAAATAATCTGAAATTTATGCATCATGCGATGTCGTCAGAAATAATTTAAGGCATTAAAAACACATTAAAAATAACAAAAATCTGTTTACATCCAAAGACATAATGCAAAAATTTTATACTGAATAAATTTAATAAATATACAAATAATTATTTATAAGGGTATTTAGGCTTTATAAAATAAATAAAATTTATTTAGCAATATTTGTCATGTTTTAATGTTACTTATAGTGATTTATTTTTACTTCAAAGTATGGTGGACTGAATTTGAATGAAGATTAGAAAAAAAAAACACAAAAAAAGTATTTACTAATATTCCAAGTAAAATATTTTTAACCACAAATTTCTCTTTGGGAAAAAACAACCTGATGTATTCAGACATTTTATTAGAAACAAAATGTTTTTTAAAGAAGTTAAATATTTTATTTTTCTTTCAATACATGTAAAATGAATTTAAAAATAACTGTATCTAATTTGTGTCAAGTTTTTCAAGCATTTCAGTCACTGGTCATAGCATTTTAGAACATTATATATTCTTTGAAGTAACTTTGAAATTTTATACTATGTATTATTTAATTACCTTTCTCAATCGATTTAATATTTCAACTTAAAAAAAAGGTCATATTTAAATTTTTGAAAAAATGCATACGGCAGTACCATATTTGTAAATCTATGGTAGACTGTATTGTCAACAATTCTTTAATTCCGCAATAAATTATAAAGTTTGGCTGGATGTTTTGAACTACTTGGGAATTAATCGTTAGCCCGACGCGTGAACTAGAAAATTTTATAAATAAAAATTTTAGAATTCCTGAAGACACATTATTTTGAAATATTTTTCATGTAAAAAAGAGATAATAGAAGAAAGAGTTTTTGGGTGAGGCAGATATCAGAGGTTGAACTTTGAATTTATTTTTCTGTATTTTTTAAACAAAACTGCAAATTTTTAAGTGATTTTATTTTAACAATAAATACAAATCCATTGCTCTATTCCCAACCATTTTACGTCTGAGACACACTTCGCAATGAGATTTAAATCACGGGGTACCCTTGTTAGAACTTTAGTTTTTTTAAAGATTAAATCAAAGCTAAATTTATATCGGGAATATGTCAAACTTAAGATCAAATAAATACAGGATGGGCATACAATCCCTTTCCTATTTATATCTGTAATGACTTTTAAACGAAGTCATAAAAACTAAAAAAAAATATCGCAAATCAAAGTTTAATTCTTGTATTTTTTTAGGTTAGGTGTAGAAAATTACATAGGTTAAGTGTGAACCATTAGAATTCACGCACGCATAGAGTCTTGCCATTTCCTTTTGCATCGCTTTTTCATGTGTGACCGGTGTAATTTGCGCAGGTTCTGATCGAATGTTGTATTTCAGCTCCCGTAAAGTTCATGGTTTGTTGATGTGATATTCTCGTTCAAGTAGCCCTACAGAAAAATAGTCCGTCAGAAAAATAATGGTTAAAATAATAAAATAATGGAAAAATAATGGTTGAAATAATAAAATAATGAAAAAATAATGGTTAAAATAATAAAATAATTGTCCCGTTATTTTTCCAAAAGTAATTTTCATTCGCTCTGCAATGGTGTATTGTTACATATTGGAATCTCCCGAGTTTAATGTCTGAAACAAACAGAAATATATAAAAAAAATATTCACAGATAAAAATGGCAATATTTTTTAAATCGGAAAGGGACTTTTTGCCCACCCTGTACTTAATACATTGCTGATTTTATTTAAATATTGAAAAATATTTTAAGTGGACCCTACTAATATTTTTTCGTTTATACCCAAAATAATTTCGTGATGCCCCTGGCCAATTTTACGGAAACCTTACGTGTTACGGCAAGCCGGTTGGGAATCACTGTTCTAGGCAAAGACCGACATAGCAACTAAATCCTTCCGAGGTAAAATCCCTGCTTATAAATATGCTGCCCACCATAATTTAAACTGAACATGCCCCGGGGGTGACGTGTAGGGACGCTTGGCCTTTTCCAGCACGTACAATCCATACAGATGACCTTTCCGGCTTAGAAATTTAACTTGCTCAAAACCTGGAGTAGAAAAGAGAATATTCAGTGGTGCTTGTCGGTCTCGAACGGCGCATCCTTAATATCGACAATCTAACTTCTAATATACGTAAAGACAAATAGTTGCCGACATGATTACCCTCTGAGTCTTTATGAAAAGACTCGTTTAAAAAGTCATTACAAAAATTAATATAAAAATCATCACTACAAAATGAGTGTAAGCAACTGATTCCTTTAACATTCCTTCATATTCCCATTAATAAATGATACTAAAACTAGATGCCTCCTTTTTAGGTATTCCTGGTTAGGTAAACGACCACCACCATCTGGGGCCACCTCAATTTCACAGAGCACTGCTAATGACAACATCTGGTGGGTTCGTACCCTCCTCTCACCCTCTTACCACTTGGAGGAAATTTCTGGCCTATGAATATAACGTGTCCGTACCCGGCGTAGACACGGAATATAAGAGAACGTAATAGTGTATGTATATACAAGCACGCATGCAAATTTCTATTCAGATGTGTTACTTCCCTGATCTGTGAAAAATAAAATAGGACGGCCCTACTCGCTATTTCTATTTTTCGATTTAACCCGTTTAGAAATATTTCTTCTTTTTTAAAAATTTTCTGTCCGTGCCTAAAGTTTATCGATTAATACATCATGCATCAATTGAAGCACACAAAATGGAATGAATAATAATGCCTATTCAGTTGTTTCATATGATGCTAAATTGTAAGCCACAATTTCTACAAAGTTTTGCCAAATAAATAATGTTTAAACAAAAGATCGAATTACGTAAGAAAACTAAAAGTAGAAAAAAAGGCCTCGCTATTAACAGATCTGGTATATCAATATTATCATTAAATAAAGAGTTACTGCGGAAGACATGAAACAAATGATAAGCGCATATTAGCACCAGAGAAACGTTTCAATTTTTGGGGAGAGACACGGCCACTTAAACAAAGGAATACGCTCAAGCTATGGAATACGCTTTAATGGAATACGCTCAAGATATGGAAACATAAAGAATAGCAAATCGTAAGAGCAATGCTTTATTTGGAATATATTAAGTGAAATTAAAAGTAAAAATTTATATACAGTTACACATAGCGCTTAAAATTCATCAAAGAGGATAAAATGAAGTTAAAATTAAAGAGATGATAAAATCAAATAAAATGTCGATTTACTGGACGGTTAGGTTCAAAGAAGAGCAAACTTGGTTCCTTTATTTTGAATTTAATGTACACAATTCCAAATGTTTAAATTTGCATTCAATCAAAGGAAATATCTTTATTATGCTTGAATATGTTTTTAAATACGATGCTCACAGCTTTATACTTTGTTAATAAGCGGTCTGATTTACATACACACACACATGCATAATATTAAAAAAAAAATATATATATATATATATATATATATATATATATATATATATATATATGTATATAATATCTATTGTAAAATACATAGAGGTTCTCTTATTTCTAAAAGTACTGTATAATAATGTAGCATACATTAATATTTACAGACAAGAAAAAAATTAAAATATTCTGATGCAAATGATTTGCCTGTTCGACTTCTCCACTTCCTTCTGTTGAATACATAAAAATTAATACATTATTGCTAGAAAGATACAAACACTAAAACAATGACGGGATTTCTGCAGCTTTTGTATCTGCTAAGCTATCTAAAAATAGCTTATACCGATAACGTGCTTTAAATAAGTACCTGGAAATCGCAGCAGATATTTATGGAGATTTGAAACAGCGTAACGAAAGCTCGGTGCAAGTTTTCCATTTCGTTCTGTGCTACGGAGCGAGGAAAATGTTTACGCATTCAATGGGAAATTATTTTCTTTTGAAGTTATAAATTTCACGGGAATAACAGAATATTTATTTCCGAGCGTGTTTAATTATCTGCATTGATGAAAATAGATGAAAAGGCATAATGGTTGAATTTCCGCCTCAGTATGCCTAGGCATTTATCTAAACTGTGTGTTTAATTAAGTTTTAGCTTCATCATCGAAAATTAGCCGAAAATAAAATTGTTTTCAAAGCTATTGGCACAATCGGAATGGTGAATCATTTTCTTTCGGTTGACTGCGAAACAATTAATTTCTTTGAAAATAGGGAAACGTTGCATTCGCGAGCATATTTTTCATAAAAATAGAATTATTTCCCGTTAAGTACATTTGCGACTCCTTGAATAAAAATCATAATTTATTAAAAATTTCCTGCAATAATCGGTAAAACAAGCTCGTGACATTTAATAAAATCAAAAAATGGAAGTAAGCGAATACGTAAATTTACACACTTTAACGATGCAAGTAGCATTAAATTTTATGAACGGAATTTTCGAAGTATTGCAATTGACAACATTTAAGTGTAAAAGCAGAAGAAAAATGTAGACATGTATTTAAATTAATATCATTATTTGATTCTTTACTTGATTTTATATGAATCCTAAACACAAAAATATAGATGAACCATATTTTACAAAGAGAAATTCACCTGCGGTGTTATGAATCTTTTATTTGTGTAATAATGCGTTTTTAAAATACATGGCTTGTTAAGCATTAGGAAAATAGTATTTTCTTAGTATGCTATAAAAATCTTTAGATCTATTAAAAATGCATTTTAACATTAATAAGCAAAACATTACATTAATAAGCAAAACATTAGTAGCAAAACTGACAACCCCAAAGATTTTCCTCAACTACGGTCTTCGAAAATTAAGTTAAATTTTGATAACTTCTGTGATGTTCCTGCAACTCCAAATAAATAAAAAAATCTCTTAAGTTCTGAATAATGCCAAATGATTTTGTATTGCAAAACCTGATTCCTTAATTTCAGAAAATTTCTTTCAAAATGAAATAGGCTTTGCAGTTGAGTTTTTGATTACACTTGGTTTTTCTTTTTTCCCCAACCAATTGTTTGTTTTTCTTATTTTAAATCTCCGGTAAGGGATTTTTCCGTTTTTTTTTCTTTTAATTTTCACCCTGTTGCTTCTCAGTTGGAAACATTTCATTCTTTGTTCCCTGATTTCGAAGATCTTGTTAGAACTTGCGTAACTGATCTACTTCTGTCACAACGCAATTCCACTCTTTCTTCTTTTTCATCTTTTCTTTTCTCTCCCTCATAGTCGCCTAGTACTTAGTTTATTTTAATCCACCTGACATTATTCATACATTTTATATTTATAGTTCATCATTTTCTAAAGTATTTTCACTTTCTTTTAAAGCATAAAAAGATGTGACTCTTAATATTTCAAACCACTCATTTAAGGAAATTCGTCTGAGTTCCTTCCTATTTTTATTATTTTGCACCTGATGTTTTATGTGTTCAAACACATAAGTTTAAAACTGTTTGACGGAGAATACAGAGCATTTTATGCTCCCAGGGTTTCTGATATTTTTTCTTCATTTAATATTAGGTAATTAAGAGTCCTTTGAATTTCCTTTTCCAAAATTTTTTCCTTCTGCATCTGCTGTTTCATTGGTACAAAGTTAATCTCCCTTAAATCTTATTGCAAATATAGAGCTTTTTATGCTCCCTGGGGTATCTCATAACGTTTCTTCATTTCATTCCAGGAAGGAATTTAGGAGTCCCTTAATTCCTTTTTTTTCTAACTCTTTTGTTAATTTGCATATGATACCTCTTTCATTCGGGAACATAACATTGAAACTGAAAAAATATATGAAGAATATAGAGTTTTTTATGCTCCCAGGGTATCTGCTATTGTTCCTTCATTTACTTTTATGTAGTTCAGAATCCCTTGACTTCCTTTTTCACTATTTTTTCTTTCTGCATCTGAGGTTTCATTGGTTCAAAGCTAACCACCCTTAAATCGTTGATGAGCAATATAGAGCTTTTTATGCTTCCAGAGGTATTTGATAATATTTCTTCACTTCATTGCAGGATGTTAAGAGTCCCTCTATTTTTTTTCCTTTTCTTTGTTAATTTGCATCTGATGTATCATTTGTTCAAGAACATAAAATTAATACTCAATAAATGTTTGATGGAGAATATAGAGATTTTAATACTCCCAGGGTATCTGCTAACATTCCCTAATTTAATTTTAGGTAGTTAAGAGTCCTTGAAATTCCTTTTTCCTCATTTTTTTGTTATTCTTCATCTGATGTTTCATTCATCAAGGCACCTTTAAAATATTTGCTGGAGAATATAGAGTTTTTATGCTCCCAAGGTATCTGCTTCTTCATTTAATTTTAGGTGGTACTTCAACTTTCTTTCTCTCTCTCTTCCTCTCTCTCTTTTTCATTTGCTGTTTCATTCATTCCGGAAAATGTGAACATCCTTAAAATCCTTGATGGAGAAATAGAACTTTTTAATATCCCAAGTGTTTCGTACCTGTTAATGTTTCTTCAATTAATTTTAGGTTATTAAGAGTCCCTCGATAAAGCTATGTGTATTTAATCAGTTAAATATTGTATACCGAAGTTTTTTAAAGGCTTTCCATTTTACACTATAAGCAATAATGGAACGTTTTAGCTCTCTGATAATTAAAGAAAGAAACCTCACGATACACCCTTAATAATAAGGAATTTCTACACTAGAATACAGTTATTTGAGTTAAAGACGGCCTTTTGGAATCAAATATTAAAACATTATATATTCAGTGTAATCGGGGGATCCGAACCTGTGGGTCGCGACCCCTTAAAAGGGGCACATACATACTGTAACGTCCTAGCACTTTACTTGGAAAGAGATCAGCCATGCCCCAAAGCTTTCTTTTTTGAGGGATGCCTAGTTCCCAGAAAACCAAGAGACCGCACTTAATTATCAGCGGAAAATGCAAGTCTGTGGTGTAAATTGGCTATTATATATCTGGCTGAAATGGCTGACGCCCCGATTACAGATTGGCGAAAGACAACATGCCGTGCGTCCTGTCTCTCCGAGACGCAATTCTAAATGAAGGAGTCGAGATGACGCTCGACCCCATAGGTCAACCAACAATCGCTCCGACTGGACGTCGCTGACCCCACTGAGGGAAGCCCCCCCCCCCCCTGGTAAGAGCTGAAAGCCACCGAGCGAGGGACCGTAAATTGACCAGCGCCGATGGGAGCCGCAGCGTAGAAAAGTATGGAGCCCTAGTTGCCCGCGATCCGCAGAGAGTGTTGAGCCTCGCACAGTCCCGTGTACAGCAGTGCCGTGAGCGTGTATGTATGTATGTATGTATGTGTGTATATATATATATATATATATATATATATATATATATATATATATATTTATTTATTTATTTATTTATTAATTTTTTTAATACAAGCTGTGTGTTTTAAAGATTTCTGTCTCGTGTGTTTATTTCAACCACATGGACGTCACAATACATATATATGTGATATCTCTCCGTAATATTACATAGCAAATATCAAACATCTGGAATGGTTTTGTGACGAAAGCACTATATTCTGATTCAGTCGAGATGATCTCCACTTGCATCATTTTACATTCTGTAATTTACGTAATTATGGGGCGCGGTTGTCCGGTTGGCAAAAGCAGCGATTCAGTGACCTGCACTTTGCTGGTTCGATGCCCGTCAGGGACAAAACCACCGACGTGTACACTAATAGCGGCTGGTGCACGGAAAAAATCCGTCGTAGCTGCAGTGACCTACAAGTTCCAAAAATACCTGTGGAGATGCGTGGTCAAGTCTTGGCACTTGACTCGGTTCAAAATTACGTGACCGGTTCGTAGGGGGTAATGCTGGTCCGCGTTTAAGGTGCTTCCTTAAATGAATGGTCAGCAATTCCGCTGTGTATATGAAGTTAGGATAATGTCCAATCACCTGCCGCATTGGAAAAAAATATGTAATTATATAATTAAATTTCATAATCCTATTTGCATAAGTAGTCCTGCTTACAATGACAAATAAATCTTAATATTTTGTTATAATTTTAACTTCCAAGTAAAAAACCGAGATTTTCAGATATTTAAAAAAAAATTCCTAAATCCTGAATTT
Source organism: Dolomedes plantarius (assembly GCA_907164885.2). Classification (NCBI taxonomy): domain Eukaryota; kingdom Metazoa; phylum Arthropoda; class Arachnida; order Araneae; family Dolomedidae; genus Dolomedes; species Dolomedes plantarius. The sequence goes on from OU015497.1 coordinate 175,927,966, forward strand.
TCTTTCACTGAAAAACCCAGATATGTGTTTAAAATACATGTTTGGGAGCCCTGGTCATAAGTCACAATACTTATTATAATCAACATAAGTCAACAACACTTAGTCAATGGCTTAATTTCACCAGCCGAGGGTCATGCTAAAATCGTGATCTACTTCTCTGTCCATTTCCGCCGACCACTCTAATAGTGCATCGCATTGAATGTTTACAGTACCAGAAATAAATTATATTATGTACTTTTATATATTTATTTCACCAACTTTGCACCTAGGAGATATTGCTCCAGAGAAATGTGCATCATTCTAAATAATATTGCTTCTAGGGAAATGTTTTATTTTCTGTCCGCAGTTCCTAAAAGTTGTACGCTAATAAATGAAAATATTTTTCCCTTTTACCATTTATTTTGATTTATTTTTCTTGTAGTGCATTATGAGTCACCTGACGATAAACTTATACAAGAAATACATATTGTTCCTTTATTCTGTGCTGGAAGATATGAAATTCGAGCGAAGCTGGAGGGTTACGTGGGTCAACGACCGAAGATTACTTTATATTTACATATATTACACCATTACTATTTTACCGCGTCGCTTCAGAAAGAGCATAATGGATCATGACTACTTGAAAAATTTCAAATTTTTATTGCTTCAGTTTCCAAATTCAAAATTTACTGTACATTTAACTTTTTATATATCTGTTGAAACAATAGCTATACTTGTAACAATTTTCCTCTTTTTTGTACACAGTAAATATTGTAAAATAAGTTTCCTTGGGGTTTACGAAGTTTTATATAAAAATCATTATTTACCTTAAAGAGAGAATTTAAAATACATTTCGGGGAAATTTTTGATTCGGGAAAAGTATTTTCGAAATATTTGCCATAAATCAAAATACATAGAATATTTTCATGAGAACAGAGAAAAAGAACGCGATACAAAAATTTTATTGAGATATCTTCCAAAATAAGAATTTTAATTTATGCTTTCAAAGCTAGAAAATGATTAGAAAAATCCCATTCTGGGATATACAGGCTTACGTAAAAGTGTAAATCAGGCCATGACATAAAAACTCTTACATAAAAATACATAAAAAGGTCTACACAAAAATTCTGACCTGCCTATGATGCACAGTAAAACAGGCAGTAAAACGTGAAATGTACAACATAAAAAGGCTGTAGTCATACATCGTAGTGAAACACATGTTGCAGTTTTTTGTTTCAAAAGCTCTACAGTAAGATTTCATACGGGAAAATTAAAATGCTTTTATTTTTAAAAGAATGTATCTCAGATCCACCTTAAAACCAACAACACCTAATGTATGGCTAATATATATAAACATTTTAAAAGGTACCATTAGCGTAACATTGTCGGCAGCTCTTTCATGCCATAGAAGATCATATCGAGTTTTATAAAGATACCTTGCAAATATATTCAGATATGTTGTTTCAGAGATAGTAAATACAAAGCAATGTTCCATTCCTAGATAAATACGCTTAGAAAGCAGGCCTCGCATAGTAAATATAGCACAAGCATGTACTATCGTATCTATGCACAATACAACAGGAAGTAAAACATAAAAATACACTACATAAAAATGCTTTACCCGTACATCGCAGTAATATGCATTTTTTAGTTATTTTATTCGCCAAATTCTACAACCTGTTTGCATAACGGCATAAAATGCGTAATATATGGTCAGTATAAATTGTATAGTGCAGAGGTGGGGATCGCGCGGCCTTAAGGCCGCATGCGACCTGCTTGATCTTGTGCGGCCTTCATAAAAGCTAGCACTTGTATTAATTAATATTTAATTTTTATAGATTACAAAAATTTGGAAATCAATGTAATTAAATATAGAACTACATTAATGTATGTACTTCGCGTTACGAAGCTTGATCCAAATATTCAATTACTTTCAAGCAAGAAACAAATGCAAATATCCCACTAGCTTAAATTTTCCATCGGATTTTAAAATTATTTTAGAAATTGTTGCTATGTCAGTTATTTATAATTTAATACTATTATTTTTCTATTGTATTTCTTTATAATGTTAAAATTATTTAAAAGTACTTCTACTTTATTATTTTTATTTGAAGTGGTATTCAAATATGTAGTTGCTTATTAAAATTTTAAAATCTGGATATATATATATATATATATATATATATATATATATATATATATATATATATATATATATATATATGTGTGTGTGTGTGTGTGTGTGTGTGTGTGTGTGTGCTTACATAAATAAAAATACTAACAGTGAAATATAGAAAATTACAGTTGTATCTATGAATCTAATAATATAATAAAAAAAAATAATAATTAATGATTAATATTATAGCAAGTTTTTACCCTTATGTGAATACAAAAATATTTTATAGTGTAACTTTTTAAGTCAAATAATAAACAAATAAGGACTTAATATTTTTTGTTAATTTTCTATATAATGAACCAAAATGTTAAAACTATACCTAACTATAAAAATTTCATAAAAGTTGCATTTATAAGTACATTAACTTAATGCGGCCTCCTTTATTACTACCTAATTTTCATATGGCCTCTTATGGTAAAAAGGTTCCCCACCTCTGGTATAGTGTATAGTCTGTACTTCATATGCGGAGTTTCATAGTACAACGGCAGTAAAACTTAAAATTCTACCATATAAAAATGATTTATTAGTAAATCGCTGTAATTCCTGTTTTACGTTCTTTTATGCAAAATCTCTACAGTCTGTTTGCATACCGGCATAAAATGCATAATTTATGGTTAGTACGAATGACATAATGTACGGGCAGTGTTACGTTATGTCATTCGTACTGACCATGCGAATTTAAAGCTCAGATTCCTGAATGAAATATACGCAAATATTTTTTTCCCAATGTGTAGGCACTTGTCAAACATTCGCCTATACTATGCCGCAATTTTACTGCCCATTTTATTGTGGGTGCGCCATATAGGCGGACAGTATTACCCCCTATGAAGGGACGACACGAACGGGGGCATTTTTCGTGGAGCTACGCCAGGATTCAATCCGAACACCCTCAGCACCGAAAACCAGCGCATTGTACCACTGGGCCGCCACAAGTCCATATTCGCAAATATAAAAGCTTAAATTATGAGCCTGATATTGGACAGAAAAGGTTTAAGCCAAATGTAATAATTTTATGTTGCGGATTATATTAGCATAAAATCATTATAGCCATAAAAGCTCAAATTTCTCAGTGAAATACACGCAAATAAAAACACTTAATTTATGAGTCCGGTATCGGATAGAAAATATTTAAACCAATTATATCCGTTTGCTCATCTAAAGGGCGTTATACATTGGATTGGATTTTTTTTTTCCTTTTTCAAATTTGGGTAACTAAACTATCTTTTTAACAGGCAGATTATAAAATCAATTTAAAGTACTCCGCAGAGATTACGCACAACAGTCTGCCCCTATCGACACCGATTAAGACCCATTAAAATTCCTCGAGGATAAGAAAAAGAAGGTAAAACCTCACTATCGGATGCTCCAACGATTCTGATGGTGCAGTCTACGAAGTTTTCTCCTGGGGGAATACCTGAAAAAGGAACTAAAAGTTTCAGAGTCTGTGGCTTAAAAAATGAGAGTCATTTGACAGGCGGCGGGGAAAATATCCAAGAAATGGTTTTACGCGTTATAAAGTCTGACCGAGACAATGTCTGCGGATCTCCTATGCCAGGAAGGTCATATTGAGAGAAGTCTTCAAATTTTGTTACAACAATCAATCATTATATCCAAGAGCGGACAGAAAAAAAAATGGCAAATGACCTGCATTGTATATACAGAAGTATTTATTAGGATAGTAAAGAAACGAGGTATAGAAAAATCAAGTAGATATAAAGTTAAAATAAGCATTAAACGAGTGATAACGAAATATTTGTTAATGAAAAGTATACCGCAGAAAATATAGCGTTTGCATTTCACCGGATCTTGCTATACTATGGGAAAATCTTACAAAATAGTAATATTTAGTTTAAAAATTAAAGTTGTATTCTTATTAAAAATCATCTAAAATTAAATTAATAACAAATTAATAGCTAAAGTTTCTGTTCATTTACATTCATAAATATAATATCATGTGTACATAAGCACATGGGAATGTTCGTATATATATCCGTGCATGCACGTAAATGCGTGTGTGCAGACGTAAACAAAAACTAACTAACACACACACACACACACACACATATACAGTGGCTCCCAAAAGTGCTCGTACAATTACGAATTTCAATGAAATAGGGGTCTATCCATTAATTAAAATGAATATTTCAGAATGGGTATTTAATAATAAGATCTATAATCTATTCTTAACAAAACTACATGAAATATTTTAAAATCATAGTAAAACTTTATTTTTAAGAAACCAATAATCAAAAAGTAACAAAAACTTTATCACACAAAAGTCATCGTACACTTGTAAAATATCTCTACATATTTGTAAATTTTCTAATTTTTCGTGATATTAACATTTAGTAGGATATCCTTTAGCATCTACAACAGCTTTTAAACGTCTGGGAATAGATTGTACTAGTTCTTTTGTAATTTCTGTATCAATGTTCATCCATTCTTCCATGATAATTGATTTTAGTTCGCTTTTCGTGTGAATGTCGTGTTTTCGTACTCGAACCTCTAGTTCTCTTCAAATATATGTTCTATTGAGTTAAAATCTGGTGATAGAGGTCGTGTTTTCAAAACTTGTGGACAATTATAGAGACGCCACAGGCGAATGTTGAGAGCCATGTGCTTAGGATCGTTATCTTGATATAAACACAGTTGTTTCCTATACCCAAATTTTGAGCTGATAATTTTAAACTGTCTCTTAAAATATTTATTTAAACAGCATGATTCATTATATCATCAATATATACCAAATTACCTAGTCCTGATGCTGACATGCACGACCACACAAGGACACCTCCACCGCCATGCTTAACTGTTCCTACTAAGTTCTTGGGATTAAGTTCCTCATTTTTTTTCTTCTCCATACAATTATACGCCCATCGGAACGAAAAATGTTAAACTTGCTTTCATCGGCAAATAAGACATTATTCCAGTACGTTTGGGGCTTATTTATCGTTGATAGTGCGAAGGAAAGCCTAGTTTTTCTGTTTTTCTCACAAAAAATTTTCTACGGCATTAACGCCCATGCAATCCAGCTGCTCTGAACTCGTCGAACAGTTTCAGGTGAAATTGAAGTAGAAAATGTTTCATTAAATTTTGCAGAAACTTTTACAGCACTCAAACGTGGATTTTTCACAAATTTTCTAATTATAAATCTCCGATCACATTTTATTAACTTTGCCGGACGACCTTTTCTTACCTAGTTTTCGACACGATTTTCTTCTTTTAAGCGATTTATCACATACTGCACAGTAGGATGGGATAAATTAAGTAATTTAGAAATATTCCGAACTGAGTTGCCACTTCTATGATGAAAAATAATAAATTTTCGAATGCTGTTTGTTGTTTCTTTACGACGAGACATTTTTAAATAATAAATAGAATATTACGGAGTAGGCATGCAAAAATTAAAACCAAACGATATTTTAAATGCCACCACAATTGAAAATTAAAAATAAATCACCAGACGATAATTTTATTTATGAGTTTATCCGAAAATATTTCAGTGTACGATGACTTTTCTGAGATAAAGTTTTTGTTACTTTTTGATTATTGGTTTCTTAAAAATAAAGTTTTTCTATGTTTTTAAAATATTTCATGTAGTTTTGTTAAGAATAGATTATAGATCTTATTATTAACTGCTCATTCTGAAATATTCATTTAAATTAATGGATAGACCCCTATCTCATTGAAAATCGTAAGTGTACGAACACTTTTGGGAGTCACTGTATATATTACAGATGGAGTACAAAATAATACGAACACCTGTGAAAAAGTATGACGTATTTCACACCTGCAGTACAGCCGCGCCACCTGCAACAGAAGTCTGCCACCTAGTGAGCGTGAAGAGGAAGGTATCAGTCTCTCAACAGCAATCACCTACGTTGCATGATTCTATCGAACTATCTGTGATAAGTTGAAATGTCAGACCTGTCAGAGTTCCAAAGAGGAATGATAGTTGGAGCGTGTTTAAGTGGAGCATCGGTTACGGAAACAGCAAACCTTTTGGGGTTTGCAAGGAGTATGGTTTCAGCCGTTATGACAGCGTACACGAAAGAGGGTAAGACGACGTCTTCAAAGCCCAACAGTGGCCGAAAGTCCAAGCTTGCTGATAGCGATAGACGGGTCTTGAAGTGCATAGTAGCCGGAAAGCATAAGCAATCGTTATCCGAGATAACATCCGAAATGAACAGTCATATCCAGGACCACGTTACAACAAAGACTGTGAAAAGGGAACTTCATGCTGCGAACATTTATGGCAGAGTGGCAATTCGTAAACCCTTGGTGAAAGCAACTAATGCTTTCAAGCGAAACCAATGGTTCAGAGATCACAAAGGCTGGTTCCCACAGCAGTGGCAACAGGTAATATAGTCAGATGAATCGTCATTCACACTATTTCAGACGACCGGACGCGTTTATATCTGGAGAACGCCCAAAGAAGCATTTCATCCTGAATGCCTCTTGCCGACTGTGAAGCATGCGGGTGGCTCCATTATGGTATGGGGTGCGATATCTTGGCGCGGTCTTCGGCCACTTGTTATTCTGCATGGGAGGATCAAATCCAATCACTATCTAAGCGTTCTAGGGGATCATGTCCATCCTTTTGTCCAGACTGTATTCCCTGGAGAGCGACCGCTTTTTCAAGACGACAACGCCCCTATCCACACTGCTAGGTGTGTTCAAGAATGGTTCGAAGAGTATGAGGATACAGTTGAACATCTCGCCTTTCCCCCTCAGTCTCCAGACTTGAATATTATTGAACATTTATGGCAATATTTGGAGTCGAAACTTCGTTCCCGATATCCACCCCCATCCGTACTTTTGGAATTAGAGACCGCTCTGCAGGATGAATGGCTTAATATTCCTTTAAATATTGTACATGACCTTTATGCATCTATCCCACGTCGCATTAAATCTGTACTTCAGTCAAAGGGTGGTCCAATCCCCTATTAATAAAGATTTTCCATTATTTCACAGGTGTTCGTATTATTTTGTCCACCATCTGTGTGTATATATATATATATATATATATATATATATATATATATATATATATATATATATATATACAGTCGGACCTCTATATATCGAACTTCCATATATCGAAAATCTCTATATATCGAACAGTTGGTGAATCCCCGTTTTCATTAGGTAGAGAAACTATCTTTATATAACGAAAGAAATTTCTATATATCGAATATTTATTCCAATAGATTCTTAAACATGTCACGTGATTTTTCTCTCCCGTAAAGAAGTGCAGGGCATAGAAACAAGGCAAAAAGTTTGTCAAGGTCATTGTGACACTGACAGGTCATTTAGGCTCGGACAAAAAGATAATTGTGTCCACATTCCTCCACTGTAAAACACGCTTCATTTCCGGTGTTTTAAAGAGAAACGTTTGGTCATCGTTTATTGGTGCTCTCGATTCTTCCACTTTTTCCCCTTTCTTTGCCGATGGAATGTTCTGGTTCTTATTGTTGAATTGACAAAGCGTTTTCCAGAGCCAATTTTGCCTCGTTTTTATAACGCAATGAAGACACAAACTCCAATCGAAAATCTCTTAATGTTGTTGAAAAAGTGGAATTATTGAAAAATGTGGACACTGGAATGCGTGAAAAGGATATTGCAGTTCAATTTGGTGTTCCACCTAGTACAGTTTCAACGATTATAAAAAACCGGGAACTCGTCATGAAAGCTTTTGAAAACGTCGGACCTGACAGGAAACGTTTGAAAACGTGCAATTATGATAAAATTCACAAAGCCGTTTTAAAATGGATAAAAAGCATTCGTGACAAAAATTATAAAAAAGAAGGCTTTTAAAAAACTTATAAAAAGAAGGCCACTTATAAAAAAGAAGGCATTAGCACACCGTTTAGGACAAGATGATTTCCAAGCAAGCTGTGGTTGGTTAGAGAAATTTAAGAGACGACATGCTATAAAGGAAAAGATTATTTCGGGGGAAAACGGAAGCGTCAATGAAGCTGATTGCGATGAATGGAAAGATACAGTTTTAAAAAATATTTTAGAAGAGTACACTCCCGATAACATTTTTAACGTCGATGAAACAGGTCTTTTCATTCGGTGTTTGCCAAACAAAACCCTTACTTTTAAAGGTCATGATTGCTTTGGAAATAAACATAGCAAAGATAGGATTACCGTTTTGATAGGTGCTAATATGAGCGGCAAAGAAAACTTAAATTATTGGTGATAGGGAAAAGTATTCGACCTAGATGCTTCAAAGGTGTTAAATCATTAGAAGTCGATTATCGTTTTAATAAAAAGTCTTGGATGACAAGTAATATTTTTGAAGAGTGGATGATGAATCTAAATATAAAAATTATTCGGGAGAAAAGAAAAATTGCTCTTTTTGTTGATAATTGTCCAGCTCATCCCGATATGTCAGCAAAACTATCACATGTGAATTTGATTTTTCTTCCACCCAACACTACTTCAATATTGCAGCCAATGGATCAAGGCATTATAAAAAATCTTAAAGTTCATTATCGTAAACGCATTCTTAGAAGATTTATCACTGCTTTGGAAAATGAACAATCTTCAGATAAGGTGATTTATTTAAGAATATGTATAGCAGAGCTAGCTAAGGTGTGGGAAAACGATGTGTCAGAAGTCACTATAAAAATTGCTTTGCAAAAGCTGGTTTTATTGATTAACCTCTAATCGAAGAAGAAAATGTAGTGCCACAAATCGAACAATGTTGGGAACAGTTACAAAAGCGATGCCTTATCAAAGATGAAACTTCCCTTAGATATTTTTTAGACGTTGATGAAGGCATCATTGTTTCCGATTACCCCACAGATGACGACATCATAAACTAACTTCAGGAAGAACAAACTGACATCCAAGAAGATGAAGAGACACTAACTGAAGCAGAAATCTTTAGTCCTTCGAAAAAAGAAATGCGCGCAGCATTTGATGTAATCCGTCGTGGTCTTCAATTCACGGACAATGCCCCGGAGGCTGTATTTAGTGGACTTAATAAGTGTGAACACTTTTATGATGAATTTTCTTCTAAATTTATTGTGCAACAAGACATTCGAAAGTTTTTTACAAAAATGTAAATCAATTGCGTTTGTATTTAAATGTATGTAAATTTTGTTTTATAATTAAATCTATTATAATTTAATTTATTAATATTTTTTTAATCGTTAATAATTTTCATTTATGAATGCACGTAATTTGTAGTAATGTGATTCATACTTAAATTTGTTCATATGAAAGGGATTTCGTATATTAGAAGAAAATGCACAATTTTCTTGCAATACAATGTATCACCATTAATTTAAGCATAACCGTTTCTATATATCAAAATTTCTATATATCGAATTTTTTTAGGGAACCGTTGACTTCGATATATGGAGGTTCAACTGTATATATATATATATATATATATATATATATATATATATATATATATATATATATATATATATATATATATACAGTGGAATCTCGATCGATCGTTTTTGGATCCATCGTTTTTCCGTATGTACCGCTCATTTTAACCTGACCCAACGATCATACTGCTTTGTTATGTTTCCGCATCTATCATTTTCCCGCATTTATCGTTCATTTCAATCGGTTCCTTGAAAAACGATAGATCGAGATTCCACTGTATATATATATATATATATATATATATACACTGCTGGCCACCCAAATTGCAACACCAAGAAAGACAAGAAATATCACAACAAAATTTATTTTGTAGATAACATATTGACCAAATATCAAATGATTAAATTTATAGACTTCTGTGAAGTGTGGTTCTGCCAAAATCAGTAGCCAGAGTAGCCGCCATTGTTGGAGATCAGCGCTGCCATACGCTTCGGCATTGATTCAAAGAGACTTTGGATGAGTTCTTGGGGTACAGCAGACCAAGCAGCTTCCACACGTTGCCAAAGTTGATCTGCTGTGGCAGCTGGGGATGGAATCTGGGTCAATCGTAGAGTAACCATGGACCACATTTTCTATCGGCGAAAGATCTTTAGAGCGAAGCGGCCAGGGAAGCAATTCAATCTGGCGATTGACGAAGAACCGTTGGACAATGCGTGCCACGTGTGATCGCGAATTATCCTGTTGAAATATGGCTATGGGCAAGCCCTGAAGGTAAGGAAGGACAACTGGCTCCAACACCTCGGAGATGTAGCGCTGGCTGTTTAAAGTACCGACAATGCGTACTAGAGGTGTGCGAGAGTGATATCCAATACCGCCCCATCCATAATACCCGGTGCAGGACCAGTGTGGCGGTGCATAACGCAGCGGTTCAGCATCCCCTCTTCACGGTGTCTCCAGACTTGAATGCGACCATCGCGGTGTTGCAGACAGAAGCGTGACTCGTCAGTAAAGACAATTTCATTCCATTCTGCCGTCCACATCCTTCTGTCATCGCACCATTGGCGTCGGAGTCGTCTGTGGTTCTGCGTCAAGGGTAGACAAAGCAATGGATGTCTTGCGGACAGATCACTCTGCTGTAAACGGCGTCGAATGGTACGCGCAGACACTGGATGATGCGTTACAGACTGCATGTGCTGTGCTATGGTTCGTGATGTGAGTGAGCGATCCGTCACTGCCATGAGCACAATTTGCCTGTCATCACGTGAAGTGGTGCGCTGAGGTGGATGCGATCGAACACGCCGGTCCGTTGTACCCTCCTACATCCAACGATCACATATCCGCATTACAGTTGTTATGTTTCGTCCAACACGACTACCGATTTCCCTGAAAGATAATCCACAATCTCGGTAGGCCACTATCCTTCCTCTGTCGAACTCGGATACTTTATCAAAAGATGATCGCTGTTTTCGACGAGGCATAATTGATCGTTTTTTTGAAAAAAACCACAAGAAAAACACAATTGCCGAACTTGAAATCGTCGAAATCTCCAAGCCTTAAATAGCGCTTTGAAGTGGCGCCACAGGCGCGCGTGATGTGCGTCTGAGCTGAAATTCTAATAATTTGCATATCTCACCTCCTCTAAAGCATGTTGTAAATTTCATGTTATTTGCATGTTTCCTCCAGGGTGTTGCATTTACAGTGGCCAGCAGTGTATATATATATATATATATATATATATATATATATATATATATATATATATATATGTATGTATATGTATATATGTATATATATATGTATATATATATATATATATATATATATATATATATATATATATATATATATATATATATATATATATATATATATATATATATATATATATATATATATATATATATATATATGTATGTATGTATATGTATATATGTATATATGTATGTATGTATATGTATGTATGTATATAGTATATATATATATATATATATATATATATATATATATATATATATATATATATATATATATATATATATATATATATATATATATAATAAGAGGGCAATTTATTAAGACCACCTACTCAGTACATCATGAGGTCACCGACTGCTGTCAATATAGCTGCGATTCTCTGTCACATGGACTCATTGAGATGTTGCTAGATGGCTTGAGAAATCTGAGAACATATTCGATGAACTGCACTTTCCAGTTCTCTAGCGTTTGATGGTTATGTATCCAGCTGCCTGAGTCATGTTTCGATATCATTCAACAAATGGTCAACCCCCTCAGATCTGATGATTGAGGAGACCACTTAAGCTTTGTAAAGTCTCCCTTACGCTCTTCTAACCCTATGTGGACCATGTAAGCTACATGGCATAAAATATTGTCCTACTGGAATTATCTATCTGCAGTGGAGGCAGGCTTCAACATAACTGGGTGTATTTGATCATCATGTCTCGATATTACATTAATTTGTGTGCTATTTTACCTATGCGGAAAGCTTTTATCGAGAGACATTTACCCTGGAACAAATCGCAGTATTGCTGTCTACTTTACTATGGGAGCCCCATTTAGGTGAACCAGCATTTCTCAATATGATGGAACTGCCCGGAAAAGACCAAGGCTTACTCAAGATTTGAACCCAAGCCCATTCCGTACAGACTCAGGACCACTATACCATGTGGACGACAAAGTTTTTCCTCGAGAAATTTAAGATTTCCCAGTAAATCTTGAAAGAAGTTAGTGTTGTACGGAGTTCAGTGGGATACTAGATGCAAATAATAATGCATATTTCTTCTTAATTTTACAGTTCATTTACTTACACACACTCACACACACACATATATATATATATATATATATATATATATATATATATATATATATATTTAATTCAAACAATTATTAAAGCTGAGAGCTTCCATCAACGCTACTTTTGGCTCCGTGCCTGCCACACAAGATGACGTCAGTCAAAATATAGTGAATATAAATAAAAATACTAAACTCACATTGGCATGTGGTGCCATCTAGGGGACATAAAATTAAACACAAATTTCCAAATGCTCCCACCTGATAATTTGCTAAAATTATCACAAAGTAAAACATCAAATTATATGACATTCATATTCAAAAAATGAAATACTAAAAAAAAATTAACAATTGAAAAACAATAAAGACGAATATTATGAGAATTCAAACTAAGAATTGGAATTAAAAGTAACTTAGCAATTATTATACAGATAATCTAGAAATTAAAAAAAGTAGAAAAGTTTTTTTTTCAGTTTTGTAGTTACAGAGGATACAAAAGTTGAATAGGTCTTCTAAGTTCAGTCTTTTTTTGTTTTTACTGTGCATGATCTCACGAGTCCATAACCTAGGTCCCATAAAAACTTTAATTTGTTTGTACCCTCAATGAGTACAACCTCGCCTTCCTTGAAATTTTCTTTTGAAGTTGAAGTGTTGAACACATGGAAATTCTTCAAATTCAGCAAATATTGTGTTGTCCACTTTGTCCAAAGCTGCTGTAGGAGTTTTGTTTGGTGTCTCTTGCGTTTAATCAAAGAAACTCTGGACGAATTAGTATTGAAAATTTCAGCAAAATTGAAAAGATATTTTATGTTGTGTTCCACCAACAAAAATGGGGCTGGTGTAGGAGGTTCGGGCTCATTGGAGTCGTTATAGATGTAGGTTAGGGGTCCCTGATTGACAACATTTTCAATCTCAGCTAAAATTGTTGTTAGTGCCTGAAAGGTCAATTGAGATCTGCATAGGATTTTTTTCAAAGGCTCTTTAATTGTTCTCATTAGTCTCTCGTAAAACCCTCCCCACCATGGGTCGAGTTCGACGATAAATTTCCATGAAATTCTTTCCGAGGAAATGAAGTCTTGAAGACTTTTATCTTAACAATTTTATCAAAATAATCGAAATCTTTATTAGCGCACTTAAAAGTTTTGGTATTATCACAATAAATTATGCGACAGTTTCCTCGACTTGACAAAAAACGTCTTAGAGCTCATATAAACTTACTTGTTGACAAGTCAGAGACGAGCTCAAGATGTACTACTCATGTTACAGCACACGTGAAGAGAGCAATGTAAATTTTCACGACGTCTTTTCCTTCCTTCACATAAACAAGACCAGTAAAATCAATACCATTAGTATAAAAGGCGGGCATTTCATTTAATCTATCCTTTGGAATCTGTCCGGTTAGTTGACTTGCAGGTTTCGCAGAATATCTTCTACAGATTAGACAGTTGTGTATGACTTTTTTCACTAACTGCCTTCCTTTAATTTTCCAGAAATTTTAAGGTATTTTTGATAGTGTCGCAGCAACCCCAGCATGAAGCATTTTATTGTGAACGTGTAACACTATTAATTCAGTCAATCGGGATTCTCTTGGTAGTAGAATAGGATGTTTTTGACCTAAAGTAAATTCTGCCTCGTTCATTCTTCCCTTTATTCTAATCACATTATTTCCATCCAGGAATGGAGCCAAGGAAAAGATGTTAGAGTCTGAGGAAATAGGTTTTTTGGACATTTAGACAGAGATTTAATTTCCTTTGAAAAATGTTCACTTTGGATTCTCCCTATAAAATACTGTTCGGCTTATTTGAGTTCTCGAGCAGAAAGAGGACCGCTTTCAGATGTTAGATTTCTCGCTCTAGCTTTAAATCGTTTTATCCATGCAAAAATTCTCAGACTTTTTAAAAAAAACTATTGTATTTTGACAAATTTATGAATGGTTCAGTCAAGGCTACAGTATACACTGCTACAGTTCTAAGCTCCTTTGAAATTAGCACTTCATTACAACTGTCATCAGGTCGGTTGGAGGATGTTTCACCAGGCCACAGGTGGACCGGTTGAGACAACCAAGGAGGGCCTGTCCACCACAAAGAACTGGAAAGGAACATTTTAGCCGATTCTCCTCTAGAGGTAAGGTCAGCAGGATTTTCCGAGCCACTGCAAAATTTCCAACACTCAGGTAGAGAGAGTGATTCTACCTGAGCCACTCGATTAACCACAAAAGGTTTCCAAACTTTAGACGAACCTTTCACCCAGTGGAGAACTATTTTGGAGTCACTCCAAAAATATTCTTTTAGTGAAGGCTGGATAGATGTTATGAATATATTTACCTAGACGAGGACCTGCGAGTGCTGCCACCAACTCTAATCTTGCTAAAGTTAAAGTTTTCAGAGGAGCAACTTTACTTTTCGAAATTGCAAAACTAATTTTAATTTTTCCCTCAGATGTAATATATCGGAGGTATGCCACAGCCCCATAAGCCTTAGGCCTTGCGTCCACAAAAACATGCAGAGAAACTCCACTAACGTCTTCCATTGAAAAAAGTTTATCTTCAATTTTAAAATTTTCCGGTTCAACAAGTTCAGAACACCATGTTCCCCACTTCTTTCCTAAGTAGTTTGTCAAGTTGACTTCCCATTTTAGACCTCTTTTCCCCAATTCTTGCATGTGAATTTTAACTCTTATTACGAAAGGACGTAATTAATTAGGAATTGTACTTAGTCCGCAAGGATCAAATATTTTAGAAATCATACTTAGCGCACGTCGCTTGGTGATTCCAAATTCCAATGGATCCCTTTAAATCTAACTTAAACATCCTCCACACTTTAAACATTGTTTCTAACAGCTCAATTAATTGTGTTAGATTTTCAACATTTTCTTCTTCATAATTCAAAGTTTGAATCTTTTTCATCAATTTTGTAATACCAGCTTTAGCTGTGCTCTCTTTTTCTATGATTTTTGCAATTTTATCCATCTTCAAAATTTTCTAAAAAGATCTTACCTTTAATTAAGGTATCCGTAATAGTTTAACCCGTCGTTGGCCGCACCAATCTGAGTAACGCCTGTGATCGCGCGTGAGAGTTTTTCTCACACTACCCATTTCCGCTGTTTTAAGTTGTATACTCAAAAACACTTCAAAATTGTTTCTTTTCATGGAATTACATTAATATTTAGCAATCTCAAACAAGGAAATTACAATTAAATTAATTATTTTACAGCTATTATTCAGGAAAATTGATAGCGAAAGTGAAATTTAAAAAATCATACTTTATGAATCAAATTTATAAAAAGCATATTATTATTATTAGAACGTCAACTGCAAGTCTTATAAATTAGACCACATGACCCTGGTAAATAAAATATTATACTAGAAGTCTTTATTAACACAGCATTCGGGGAACACGTAAGTTGAATGTTCGGTACAAATTGGTCACGCACAGGTAACTCAACCCTTTTTTGACTTTCAATTTTTTCTTTGAGGACAGAATGCACAAAATCCGGCGGTTTCAACATTTCGTTTGATTCTTGAGGAGCCTTCAAACCTGTTATTTGGCTAATAACACTTCGCAATGCGGGCGACAAGTTTGGAACTGAATGAAGGGTCCCCAGTTTCAATGTTAATTCCTTCAAGAAGGCTCGTCTATCATCGTATTGTTTGCATTTGCAGTATATATAATTTGGCTGTTCATACTACCAATGTTCATGATCCAAAAAAATAATGTCAATGGCCATCTGCGACTTATTCTCAAAACAGAGTACTAATCTTTGAGTTCGTCGACTACGTCGACATCACCCTTAGTGAGATTATAAAAAGTAATAATCTCTGGTTTAGAGAGGACACCAGAATCTTCATCTATTTTGTTATCATTGTGCAAAGAGGAATAAAGAACAACATGTTTGCCTTTCTTTGAAATAAAGACACTAAAGTGCCAGTTGACGAAAACGCAAACATACTGCTTCGTTCGTCCCTATATTTTGTACTCACAAAGATAGGTGGCACTTCTTTTTTATTTTTTGTTTATTAGCGCTGCTAACAAACAAAATTTGTAAATAAAATTAGGCTATAAACGTACTCACATCATCGCGTTATCTAGAAAAATAACACAAACGCTGGTGGTCTCTTGGTGAGAAACGCTCTCACATGATGCAAATGCCAGTGGTCGCGCGATGAGAGAAATGCTCACACAAATGACACCTAAACAAATAGCAGGCTGTTTGAAGGTCAAACACTGTCTGATTCTTATCGCAACTGATAACGGATTGTTGAGGATATTCTAAAAGTCAGCTAAACAGGGTGTGGTGTCCCCAGAGTCACTTTCAAATAAAGTGGGCAATTTATATGCAATTGTGAGAGAAACGCTCATAGCGCGATCAATGACGGGTTAAGAACAGCTTCAATAAATCCGAACAAAAATTGTTTTTATTTCCTTTCAGCTTCCAATAACGCTGAAGAATCCGTTAATCTGATTAGTCATTTTTCAGCAGAGCAGGTGAACATTCCTTTCAAATTATTTCAAAGTTCCGTTTCACTTCCCGTTTCGATGCACTATGTTGGTACGAGGTTCAGTAGTAGACTAGATACAAATAATAACGCATATTTCTTATTAATTTTTCAGTTTCTTTACATATATAGATATTTAATTCAAACAATTATTAAAGCTGAGAGCTTCCATCAACGCTACTTTTGGTTCCGAACCTGCCGCACAAGATGACGTCAGACAAAACATAGTGAATAAAAACAAAAATATTAAACTCACATTGACATGTGGTGCCATCTACGGGAGATAAAATTAAACACAAATTTCCAAACAGTTAGTTCTTTCAAATGTCAGCTGGAAAGACTATACTTTCTTAGAAAATAGTATAACTTTAGGATAATTTATTGGGAATTCGGATTTCCTCAAAGAAATTGTTTTCAGTCCCATACGGAAGAGCCTATAATATAGAGCATCCTTTGTCCATCGCAATTTGGAATACGGAAGATACCAATATAAATTACCTCAAAATCGAAGATTGAATAATCTAGTTATAAGTCTTTTAATAGTGAATAGTATTCAAGTTTAGATGAAATATGACGTATACATTTAAAATTTTATTCATAAGCCATACGTACAAAAGTGGAATTTTCTTTTAAGGTTAATAAATTACACATGAAATTCAGACTTTTTGGTACGAGGGTAAGTCACAAAGTGAGTCACAAACTAATATCAGATAGCAAAATCAGGGACACAGGATGTTTATGTTTTTCTAAGATTCTCAAGGAGTTTTGCTAGGATATTTCCTGAAACTAAGTGAAAGTGGGAATGCTGTTTCATACTTTCAAGTCTTCGGGCTGATCTTCCAAGAAAACGTCCAGCCCAGCTGCTAGATTTGCTCTAGCATGACAATGCTAGATTTCAAACACCTCGATCAACTCAGAAGAGAATTGATGAATTTGGGTTGCAACTTCTTGCCAACAGCCTAAAGCAGGGGTGTCCAACCCGCGACCAGCGGGCCGCATTCGGCCCAAAGCAAGTATTAGTGTGACCCAGAAAGAGAGCTCAAAGCGAAAAAAAATATCAATAGCCCGCCTCAGCGAAGGTGGCAGGCGGCCATTACAGATCTCGCTTTGTTCATTAAACAGATCGACATTACATCATTTGAAATATTTATAATTCTATACAAAGTTCCGTATGTAGATTCTGAACATTAATTTCATTACAAAAATGAAATGTTAAGTTTTTACGGAATATTTCAAAATTGTAGTGATATTAAAATTAGTATGCGCAAGAGTGAAGCACACTAAGAATCAAATTAGAACCGAACTATCAGATGAACTTCTTTAAAACTCCCTGAGAATCGCGACCACTTAAATTTTCCCAGATACTGATGCATTGGTTTCTCAAATTTGATGTCAAATATCACAGTAATTTTATGACTCCTATAGTTATCTTTAATAAAATTTGTAATGAAATAAATATGATGAAAGTATATCATATTAGTTTTACTCATCAACTATTTTTAATGTTAGGTATATTTTTGTGTGGACCAAAATAATTTCGTCTTCTTTCCATGTGGCCCAAGGAAGCTAAACGGTTGGACACCCTTGGCCTATAGAATTCGACTTAGACACATGTGATCATCACTTGTTTAGTCCGCTAAAAATCACCTTTGCGGAAAACGTTTCATGACTCAAGAAGAAGCTATACGCTAAGTACGCATACGGCAGCACAAATAATTTTGTGTAGAAGATATTGGAGCACCAATACAAAAACTGGATTAATATCCAGTCTCTTTATTAGTGCTCCAATACCTAAAAAATTAATTATAAATTACCTATATATATAAAACAGTTCCGTTACTGACTGACTGACAGATAACACACTGATCAAACTGCTGGACCTAACGAGCAGAAATTTTGCATGGTTATCCTTCTTATAGTGTAGGGGTGCACAAAGAAAGATTTTTGAAAAATTCTTCTTAGATTTTTTAAAATTAAATTTATAAGCTGATTTTGTAACTTTTTTAAGTTTGCATTTAAAATAAAATGTAGGGGTTATAAAATTTATATCACGAGAAAGATCATAAAAATTCATTTAAAATGAAATCTTTTTCGCATCTTTACAACTATTTTCTGATTTTAAGTGATTTTTTAAATATTAATTTTCAGAATTAATTTATTAAATGCTTATCATGCTCTTTCTTTTCATTTTGTGATACTTTAAACTAATTTTGCGTCACGTGCATAACAACGAAATACACAAAAAATTATTTTTTCTTGCTAATGCGGCAAACAATCGGACATTGTCCAAAAAATATTAAAATACAGTAAAAGATATGTTCCTCGAACTGTAATATATTCTTTAGTAAGTTCTATTAAATTTAATTTGAATATTCTCTTCTACAATATTTTGTCTCTAAAAATATCTGTTACGATTATTTTATAAATATGTTTTTTTAGTTTTTTTTTTTAGCATTAATTGCATACATGGAGAAATGTATTTATTATAAATATATATATTTATCTTTTTTAGGCATTAATTGCATACATTAACCATTGTATTTAATTTGAATGTACTCCGTAGCTAAGTACGGATATACAGATATATATATACAGATGGTGGACAAAATAATACGAACACCTGTGAAATAATGGAAAATCTTTATTAATAGGGGGTTGGACCACCCTTTGACTGAAGAACAGAATTAATGCGACTTGGGATAGATGCATCAAGGTCATGGACAATATTTAAAGGAATATTAAGCCATTCCTCCAGCAGAGCGGTCTCTAATTCCAAAAGTCCGGATGGAGGTGGAAATCGGGAACGAAGTTTGGACTCCAAATATTGCCATAAATGTTCAATAGTATTCAAGTCCGGAGACTGAGGGGGCCAGGCGAGATGTTCAGCTGCATCCGCATGCTCTTCGAACCATTCTTGAACACACCTAACAGTGTGGATAGGGGCGTTGTCGTCTTGAAAAAGCGGTCGCTCTCCAGGGAATACCGTCTGGACAAAAGGATGGACATGATCCCCTAGAACGCTTAGATAGTGATTGGATTTGATCCTCCCATGCAGAATAACAAGTGGCCGAAGACCGCGCCAAGATATCGCACCCCATACCATAATGGAGCCACCCGCATGCTTCACAGTCGGCAAGAGGCATTCAGGATGAAACGCCTCTTTGGGCGTTCTCCAGATATAAACGCGTCCGGTCGTCTGAAATAGTGTGAATGACGATTCATCTGACTATATTACCTGTTGCCACTGCTGTGGGAACCAGAATAACAAGTGTGCAGAATAACAAGTGGCCCAAGACCGCGCCAAGATATCACACACACACACACACATATATATATATATATATATATATGCATTGTTTACAGGATAAACATTTTATAAAATTAAATTTAACCTACATCGGGCGGCCGGTCCATTCTGATATGCGGCAATACCCCTCATTTCAGTATATGATCCTACTTGACTCCCTTGATGTAGAATCATCTCTTATGCTATTCGTTGCAGCCACATCACTTGAGCGCCAATCGTCGCGAGGAAGGAAGAAGAACATTGAAGCGGTCAAATGGTGAGATGAGAAATACAATAATGACTGGAGAATAAGCCCTTGAAAATATGAAAAGTCTGACAGATTTTTTCACTATGAAAGCCGAATATAATGATGATGTATGAGGATGGTAGAACACAGTTATTAGTACAACCCATCCAACCAGAAGAAAGTAGAACATCCTTTGTTGAATTAAATAATGACTCCAATATTGAAAATAGTTTTCTTGAATGAGGGACAGTGCAACAATATAACAATTTTAAAGAAAAATATGACGAATTTCTAACAAAAAGTTAGGTTGTGAATATTGTGCAAAATATAACTTTATAAAATAGAAAAATTTTCATGTGTCAAAAGTGTGGAGGTCCAACAATGTAACGAAACTACAACATCAAAAATCTAACAATAACTACAAAATCTAACAACTCTCTAACGAAACATTTTTTTAATGAAATGCTCATAACATTTGTAGAGACAATTTAAAAAAATGTGAGCGTAGCAAAAAGAGTAGCTACAATGAATAAAAAACATCCAAGTACTACTTGTAAATTATTGAATTCAGTTTACAACCCGCGAAAAAGATGTAAACCATTTGCAGACATAAGAGATGAAAATTAAAAATGATTTGATATGAGAATGGGATTACAATCATGTAAAAATAGTTAGAAAGGAAATTGAAAAAGAAATATTCAGCGAAAATAATCAGAAAATATGTTTGATTATTCAGGAAGCTTACCAGTTATACTTTTCTTAAAAGTTGAGGATTAATTTGCATCCCCTACAATTTTTGTTGAATTGGAAAAACAAGATTTTCTTCAGTTATGGAAAGTTTAAATAATGTTGGCCTTACTAAGAATGACCTAAAAAATGAATACGATTTTGCTCTGCTTGGGAGAAAATCTGGAGTGAGAATGAGGAATTTGCACATGTGGGGAAAATGCTCATTTCTATTTTTTATTAACAGATTGATTATCAAATTGTTCGAAAACATCAATTAAAACGTACATATAGATCTAAATAATAAAATTTTTAGATTTAAAATAAGCGAAAAGTGTTGAAAAATCATGTGACCTCAAAACGCTACGTGATTGGTTCTGACGTCACTATGCCCCATGCTTCAATGTTTACATTTTTCTAGCGCGAGATTCTACGTTTCCTCCTCTTAAACTAACATTTTAAAATCATATTTTTTTTCTAATTCGGTTTAATTTTTCTAATTTTAGTTTGTGGCTATTGTTTATTCTCCCCTTTTTTTTAAATTATATTCTATCGTCGTCTTTATTATTAGTTTTATTTCCGTTTTGTTTACCATGGCGCTATTACCCGGTTTTGCAAAAGGGCAATCTGACAACCTGCCTAAAATGGATTAATTTGCAGTGTTTTCCTTTTTGGGAAATAATCCAATTTTTATGGGAGCAGAAATACGAGGATTTAAAGCTCAGAGGTATGTATATATTTGTTTGCATTTATTATTCTAGTTATGTAATGTAGATTGTAGAACGCTGACGTGCGCTGTACTTTACCCAAAACTTTAGAGTTAGACATCGTTTATGCAAATTATTAAATTAATCTCGTACTCTAAAAGTTTAATATACAGCTTCTATTATTATTCATTCATAGTACATGTTTAATTTTGTAGAATTAATTAGCACTGCAACATTACAAGTAGTGTCTGTTATAGGATATTTAGTAATTTTAATTGTCTATTAAAAAGTTGACAGAAATTAAAAACACTACCAAATTTACGAATGTGTTCAGTGTTCTGCATTCATATCATAGAAATATGTGTATTTTAAATGGTAAAGGAATTATAATAAATCTGAACTATGCATGATAATTAAACTTTTGACTAATCACATATTAAGTGGTGCAAAGAAATAAATGTTTACTACTCATACTAATTTTAAACAATCCTCTAACTCCATAATTTTGTGTTTTAAAAACACATTTTTAAATTAATGCTTTAGTACTTAGAAAGTTACTTTTACTTAGATCTGGACGAGAAGGCTATGGAGATAATGCTGTAGGATATGTTCAGGTAAAAAGGGATGGAGACATCTGTGCAGTCAATGCAAGGGTGACACCAGAACATAATGTCACAAAAAAGATCTACAGTGTGGAACTCAAGTTGAATGAAAAGGAAGAAAATGTCCTTTCCGTCCAATGCAATGATTGTGCAGCATCTTTGGGTGAGTTCCTTTATGTATTATATTTAATTTTATCTAAAAGTTTTAATGATAGTGTGTTTGGGGTAGATACAATAGACCATTCATGGTTAGCTTTCCCCGCTTTAAGTCATTTATAAATAATTAGTAATACTTCAGCAGTTATAAAAAAATCTTTTTAATACAATAGTTTATACATTTTATGTAAAAATCTAGCACCCAAAACTAGTGTAAACAGATTAATTAAAAATAAACTTACAAAATAATTAATATATTTTATGCTTTTGTCACATTTTGCATACAAATTGTATTTATTTTAAAATTTCATCACCTACCGCCAACCCATCATCTGGTGAATTCCATTGTAACGGACGTTACATTCACACACAAAATAAATTATAAAAAGATTATGAGATGCATATTAATGCTTCAAAATAGGAGTACGTTATTTTTTCCTGATAAAACCAATACTAAAGATAAACTTGACAGGTTTCAAAATTTATTTCTGGTGTATTTAAGCTGCAAAAAAAAAAAAATTCTTTAATGTAACGGATGTTACATAAAATGGAACATCACTTGTACTATAGCGTTATAAGATAAAGAAATCTGTGAATCTATTATGTAAATTTGCTCAAAAATTTTAAAAATAACATCACAAGACATGCCTGTAATTTATCAGAACCTCGACATAAAAATTCAGTCATTTTTTTCTGTAATAAAAAATTTAAAAACTATTTGTAACAGACGTTACATATAATGCATGATGTTGCAACTGTACCCTTAACTAGGCTATTTATATTCAAAACAGTCACAAACATGCATTTATTTTACTTTTATAGTTTTTACATAAATATTAAATTTACTCCAATTAAATTCAGTGGCATAATTTACGTAAGTAATATGGTATAAAAATGATAATTTTACTTGCTAAAAAAACTTACAAATAGATATTTTCCCATTACTTCCCCTACAAAACAAACTTAATGTAAGGAAAAAGCAATAATAGGTTCTAGTTATAGAGGCCATAAGCTTTCCAATGATATATAACACTTAAGAATTTGTTTAAAATGATTTTCTTTCGTAATGGTTTCATGTTAGGTGGAATTCACCATCTGGAGAATATAAATTTGGCAAATCATCTGTATCACATTAAAACTCACAATTATAGCTAAATTAAAAAATTATTGAATGAAGATCCACTTACTGAGCATTTACAACTGTTTCAGCATCAAAGCTATTGTCAAGTAACTGTATGTAATATACTTTAAGAGTTGTATATTGCATATCTCTGCTGTGAACAAACATTTTATAGACCGCTATCCAGAATGCTAGTTTTTCTGAAGTTATTCAATGTATCAGGTATATTCAAAGTAATTTAATCTGATAGAGATAATATGGCAATTTAACGATTTTCAATTATGGATGAAAGTTTATTCATTTAATGAACACAGAAAAAATTAAAGTCAGAAATAACAGCATTTTATTTGAAACATCTTTCATAAAATCAAAATTTTAATGCAAATAAACATTTTACAATGATTATTCAAGTGAATAAAATATGATATTCTCGGAATATAGTTTTCATTTTTGCATTGAATGCTAGTTTAAATTTAACCGACAATAGTTTGATTTTTGTTAACTAAATTGTATATTAATATTTCTGAGGGTTTCTGTAAATATATTTTTTTACAGGTGGATGTAAACATGCTGTAGCTTTTCTTATGTGGCTTCATAGACGGAGTGAAGAACCAGCAGTGACGTCAGTTTCGAGTTACTGGAAGAAGTCAAAACTTTCTTGTGTAGGCAATTCAATAAAATTCATTAAAGGGAAAGATTTAGTAAAAAATAATTTGGAGCTTTTAATACCACAAAATGGCTCATTTCGAACAAAAGTTGTTGAAAAAAGCAGACTTTTAGAGAGACAGGACACTGTTCTCACTAAATATTATAAAATAAAAGACCGGTTCATTACCGGTATTTACCGTCGTGCTTGTGCAGCAAGGTACTATACAATATTTAAAATTTGCTTTAACACACTTTGACATCTTAAAAATAAAGAAAAAACACTAGATATCAAACTCAAACTACGCAACACAATCCAAACACCGAAGTAAACAAATTCGCTATGGAGCATTATGACGTCACATGTATCCGCGTAGGAAAAGTAGCGTTTTTGAGACGAAGTAAATAGTGCGCGTTTAAAAACAAATTATGTTAACTTTTAGAGTTCTAAAACTAAAAAAAAGGATGCTTTCGATCATATTTTTCTATTTTCTATATCATAAATGCAAAATAAAAAAACCTGCAAATTCCTCATTGTGATAGCCCAAGTTATCCTAGTTCTCACTCCAGAACTAGTCCCCAGGCATAATTGTATGGCACTGTTTAAACCAACTCAATTTTGATGACACAATAAAGGAATTAGATTATTTCAAAATATTCATTTATAAGATATGCCTATTTTTCATCAATCCAATAAGAACCAATTGAAATATCTGAACAACTTGGAATTAAAATTCTAAAGATTGGTAGAATTTTGTGACCAAGATGGGGCCGACTGTATGTTTAAGGTCAACCTTAGCTCTGTGTGGCGCTCTTATCCCGCTCTCCATGACTATTTTTCTTCATGACTATATCCAAAGTACTTGGGTCTTAAAATATGGATTATTTAACTTATTTGGCAATGATGATTGATATTTTAAACGAAATTTCTCTGCTGTGAAAGGCACTGCAAGGAAAAAATGCAGACATAATAAAGGCTGTGATACTATGTAATAAAGCATTTCAAATGCTTGAGAAAGAAAAGGGTTCATACGGAGATAAAGTTTATAAATTAATTACTTCAAAAACCTTCAAAAATATAGAATTTGTAGAAAATCATCGATTTATCGGAAAGAATTTTAGAAGACATCTTAACGAATTAAAACCAAAAAAAAGAGTAATGGATTGGGGACATATAAAAGCAAGTTGTAGCCTGATTATAGATAGTAATAAATTATAGTTTCTCACTTTTTTGGATCCATATTACTAGTATATTAAGGAAGCACTAGTTCCGTGTGTAGCAGCTGAAGAGCATATTGCTTTTATTTAATGAAACTTTCAATTACCAAATTGATATTAATGATTATCAAGATTTCGTGAAAAAAATTTCCCAGAACTATTCAGGTCCTGAAAGTGTTCAAACAGCTAAAAATAAAGTCAGAACGATTGCTGTAAGTTCAGCAGAACCGGAACGGGGTTTATTGAAGATGAAAATTACATGTTCAGAGAAGAGAAGTCTCCTAACAGTTTCAAACATATCAAATATATTGACTATCAGTCTGATCGGAAAGGAATAGAATCCTATTCCTACAGTGCAAAGATGGTTCCGAATGAATCACACAGCCGATGACAAAAGCAAAGAACATTGCAAGTGAGTCCCCCAATCAAATAGAAATATGGAAATATCTTCAATTATAGTTCTTCAGGTATTTGATATTTTAAAACAACTCTTTCTGAAAACATAATCTTGTTTTGTGCACCTATTTTTTTGCTTTTATTTTATAGTATTTAATGCATTAATAAACTACCTTTCGGTATATCTTTTGTTATCCTTAAAATGGTCATTAGGATATAGAACCTGTTGTTAATTAATTCGAATCCCATCACTGTATATATATATATATATATCTTTATATATATATTTCTTCTGTCCGTGTGTATGTCACTGAACTCCTCCTAAACGACTGGACTGATTTTTATGAAATTTTGTGTGTGCGATTAAGTTGATTCGAGAATGATTTAGATTCACAATTTGATCTGATAGAAAATGTTTTTATATTTTTAATTAATTAATAAAAAACCAACAATTTATAAGGGGGTGCGTCCGGTAAATGGAAGCTGTTACAGTTCGTGGAAACACCCCTCTGGATAATGGCGTCTACGTTAGGTTTAGTTAGCAAACAGCGAGCGAAAAAATAAAAATAAATTAAATCAAAAAGTTTCAAGTCATATATTAAACCAGAATAATATATGAAAATAATAATGTTTTAAGTCAGATTTTATACTGTAAAATAGATCAGATCCAACGGCATATTGATACTCTCCACACGCGATGGAAAATTCGTATCAACCACGTTAAGTGACACGAGATCTTTTTTGATCGCTACTGCAATCCCCTCCCCTATATCTTTGTGTCTATTGAAGAGCTAAAGACTAAGCTTCTATCCTGCTAACTTATTTCTGACTAAACACTCTTCTGACATGTATAATCACCAGCCCACAAGAACTTTCCAATAGGGAATATGTTTCACTTTACTCAGTAGAGTACCGTGTCATCGTGGCGCATTCGGTAAAACCTTCTACTTGCTACCCTGCACGACACGGGTTCGAATACGGGATCGTGCAAATTTTGCTAAAATTTTGCTTTTCGGATTTTTTATGAAGGATTTTTTATTTCTGCTTTTATTTTATTATTTTTTAATTTAAATTTTAATTTAATTTTATTATTTTTTAAAATTATTATTTTCATTTATTTTTTTTCAGCTTTTTTATGATGAAAGACCGAATATAGCTGATATCTGAGAAGTTTATTATACATTTAGATATTTTTAATTGAGTTTTTCATGTTATTAATGTATATAACGTTTCGTATGCTTTTTTTTCTATGTTATTTATACTGCGTTTAGTTTTTTAATGGATTTTTGTAGGTTTATTATAAATTTATATATTTTATGTTTTACTTTTCAGGATATTTTTGCTCCAATGTTAAAGGCTAAATCTTTTCTATGTTACTTATTCCGTGTTTAGATTTTAAATTGATTTTGGTTAATAAACATTCGACAATTTGACATTTTTACTTTTCAGCTTTACTTTACAAAATTCTTTACTTTCCTAAAGACAATTTGACATTTTTCCTTTTCTGCTTTTAATGGCTTATTATAAATGCATATATTTTATGCTTTACTTTTCAGGGTTTTTTTGCTCCAATGACGAAAGGCTAAATCTATCTGAATTGTGAGGAAATTAATGTAAAGTTATGGTTTTTTATAATGGGTTTCCTTTTATTCATGCGTATAACATTCCACATTTTTTTCTATCTTATTTATACTGTGTTTAGTTTTTAAATTGATTTTGGTTAACAAACATTCTTAAAATCCCGGGCAACGCCGGATAAATTATCACCTGTGTAGGTGGATAATTTATAAATCTTAAAACTGTTCCCACATGTATAAATACCTACCCACAAGAACTTTCCAATATTTTTAATTAATAAATAATCAACTATTTTTGAAGGATGCTACTCTCGATTCACAGACGTGCAGTAGATGGCGCCACTATTTTAAACTTTTAGTATTCCAACCCATCTGAAAACACGCACTTCACTACGGAGTACATTCAAATTAAATACAACGTCAATGTATGCTATTAATGTCAATATATATATATATATATATATATATATATATACACTCATGGACAAAAAAATTAGCGCACCAAGAAATAATTGCGGGATCGTAACGAAACTTGCAATGAAGGTACTTGTCGGGGAGATATGTAAATGATTAGAAATGCAGCGTGATTGCGCATTACGTATAGTCGGTAGAGGGCGTTGAACATCGTACTCAGTGGAGTATAAAACAGGTAACCAAAGCTTGTTTGAGTGTGCTGAATCATTTACAAAGGAAGAGCTGAGATAGCCATGCCATTACGCCGTGTTCGAAGACAATATAAGCAGTTGTCGCAGTTTGAGATGGGGAGAATCGTCGGGATGATGGAAGCTGGGTGGTCAGCTAGGCGAGTAGCTCGTCAATTAGGCCGCTCTGATTGTGTTGTGAGGAGGTGTTGGGACCAGTGGACCCGAGAGATGTCATGTACACGAAGACCAGGCTCAGGACGCCCTCGACAGACCAGTCGTCGAGAAGACCGCCACATCGTAAGAAATGCACGCGTACATCCAACTGCTTCATCGGCCGCCATCCAGGCACAGGTAGCACCTTCACTAGGGGCCTCTGTGTCGTCTCAAACCTTACGAAGGCGCCTGGCTGAAGGACAGTTGGTATCGCGGCGCCCATTACGTGTGCTGCCCTTGACGCCCATTCATAGACGCCTCCGTTTGGAGTTTTGCCGCGCACGAGGAAACTGGACTGCAGCGGAATGGAACCAGGTCGTCTTTAGCGACGAACCCAGATTCAATCTCGGCAGTGATGACAATCGTGTTCGTGTGTGGAGAGCCCGTGGTGAACGCTTCAATCCTGCCTTTGCTGTACAGCGACACATCGCTCCCACAACTGGTGTGATGGTATGGGGTGCCATTGCCTACAATACACGGTCACCCCTAGTATTGTTCCGTGGCACCATGACAGCCCAGCGGTATGTTCATGAAATCCTGCAACCACATGTGTTGCCACTCATGCAACGGCTCCCAGGAGCCATTTTTCAACAAGACAATGCTCGGCCTCATACGGCAAGGGTGTCACAAGACTGTCTCCGCACTGTTACTACCCTTCCTTGGCCTGCCCGATCCCCAGATTTGTCTCCAATCGAGCATATCTTTGATCATTTGGGACGACGAGTTGGGCATCCCACGAGTTTGAATGAACTAGAGGCAAGGTTGCAGCAAATATAGAACAAAATGTCTCAAGACATCATACAGAACTTGTATGACTCAATGCCCGATCGTATAGCATCGTGCATTCGCGCTCGAAGGGGTCCAACGGAGTATTAACTCCTCCGTTCTTTTGCCTTTTTCTCTGAAATAAATTATCCTTTTTCTTTGATTTTCTTATCATTTACTTATATCAAAGTATTCATTACGTATGTAAAATTTCGTTTCATTTTGACGACTCCTTCTTGGTGCGCTAATTTTTTTGTCCATGAGTGTATATATATATATATATATATATATATATATATATATATATATATAATAAATACGACGATCAATGTATGCAAATAATGCAAAAAAAACAAAAAAAAATATTTATAAAATATTGTAAGAGATATTTTTATAGACAAAATAATGTTGAAGAAAATATTCAAATTAAATCTAATAGGACATACTAAAGAATATAGTACAGTTAATATAGTACAGTTTGAGGAACATATCTTTTACTTTATTTTAATATTTTTTTGGATAATGTCCAATCGTCTGCCGCATTAGCAAGAAAATTTTTTTTGTCCATTTCGTTGTTACGTGACGATAAATTTATTTAAAGTACCAGAAAAAGAAATCAGATGATCAGCGTTTAATAAATTAAATTCTAAAAATTAATCTTTAAAAATTCACCATAAATCAAAAAATGGAGGTATGATTCAAAAAGGATTTTATTTTAAAGGAATTTTTATGAAGATCATAAAAATTCTTCCGTGATATAAATTTTAGAACCCTTAAATTATTATTTTAAATGCAGACTTGAAAAAAGTTACAAAAACAGCTTAAAAATTAATTTAAAAAAATCTAAGAAGAATTTTTCAAAAATCTTTCTTAGTGCACCCCTACACTATAAGAAGAATCACTAAGCAAAATTTCTGCCTTTTAGGTCCAGCTGTTTGGTCCGTACTTTGTATGTCAGTCAGTTACGGAACTGTTTTATATCTATAGATTTTTATTACTATCTTTACATCGTAACGTTAACTTCATGCGCACGCATTATTTTCCTATGCTTTTATTATTATTATCTTTATAATAGCGTAATTTTCATACGATTTTAAACAACAATTGTTTTTCACTGGCATTGAATTGGCTGTTAAAACTTTATATTTAGACCCTATTTAAAAGAAGTAGGGTGTAAATTTTTCAAAGAGGATGTTTCAACACCCAACTTCAAAGAATTGGGGTGTAAATTGCAGGGTAGAAAGTTGGTATTTAATTTCTAGATTAAAAGTAGTTTTTTTTTTTAAAATTAATTTATTTTGCTTGAAATGCTAAATATTTTATGCACGCGGTTTATATTATTATTACTATCTTTATATCGTAACGTTATCTTCATGCGCCAGCATTATTTTCTTATGCTTTTTTTATTATAATATTAATAATAGCTTTATTTTCATATCGTTTTTATTAATATTATGTTGGTTTTTTACTAATTAAAAATTAAGGGTAAATAATTTCGATTTCGGAAGTTCTTATTATCTTTATTTTCATATGCTTTTTCATTTAAGAATTATTCAAATGTTGGTTAAAAAACTTTTGTGTAATTTAATTACTGAAATTAATAAATTTATATTTCTGGCGAGGATTTTTCAGTTTTTAGTGGTACTATGATGAAAGGCTGAATCTATCAAAATTCTGAGGTGTTTATTATGGAGAAAAAAGGAATTTAATATGTAGAGAATGTTTATAGGAGTTAAATTTGGAGAGGAACTGAATGGTTTGCTGCCCTCAATCAAACACTTAATTTTTTAAGAGGCAACGCTGCAGTCATATTATGTTTCTATTGGAAATTTCTGCTAAACCTGTAATTTCAGCTTATTTCTTTTGTCCCAATGATGAAAGGCTAATTCGAGCTGAATTCTGAGGAGTATATTATATTTTTATATATTTTGATATTGGGTTTTCCTTTTATTCATGTGTATAAGATTTCACGTGGTTTTTTTCTATGTTATTTGTACTGTGCTTAGTTTTAAATTAATTTTGGTTAACAAACGCTAGAGAATTTGACATTTTTACTTTTCAGATTTTAGTACTACAATGATGAAAGGCTGAAATTCTGAGATGTATATAACTTTTCACATATATTTTTTCTATGTTATTTATACTGTGTTAATTTTTAAATTGATTTTGGTTAACAAACATTCTTAAAATCCCGGGCATCACCGGGTACTTTAGCTAATATATATATATATATATATATATGTATATATATATATATATATATATATATATATATGTACATATATATATGTACATATATATATATATATATATATATATATATATATATATATATATATATATATATATATATATATATATATATATATATATGTAAATTAAAGTTTTTAATACGAAAAAGAATTATAGATGGCAAAAAGGAAAATTGAAAAAATATATCCATGTTAAAATATCTGCTTATAGAATATTGACTTGTAAAACCAATTTGCTTTTTAGGGATTTTGAAAAATCACTACTGTTAATATTATTAATTACGTTTCAATATGCAATCATATGTATGATTTATTGTCCAATTATAGCTTTTAAGATTTTTTTTGCATTTATAATGAAAAATCATAAGGAATCCCAAGCATTTACCCTCCAGTTAAATGCGTCTAAATGAGAAATCGCATGATAGGAAATTAAACAAAAAGAAGACAGTAAAACCTGAAACACTACCTTATCTCTTGGTGCTCTTGTAGCACGTTATTGGGAGAAAACTAAGAAAAACTCTGGTTAGATTATTTCGTAGCGCCATTTAAATCTGCTTACTTGAACAAAAGTTGGAGAAAAGACATTTAATCTTTTCTGGTAGGGTAGTTAAATGTTTATCAAATGCTGTTTTTTATTGGCAAGTTCATTTATTTTAAGGTGAAATATTTCAGTTATAAAACTGCTCTTTCAGCGCATTTTCTTGCAAAGTTGCAGACTCGTATATCAAACGACTCCCTCCCTCGTTTTAAGGTAATGGGTTTTCAACACAGACGCTGCGACAAAAAGAAGGAAACCATCTTCGTTTTATTTCAATTCTTTATTTTTCGTTTGTTCTGTAGCTTTTACGACATCGTTGCCGGGGATATTGTGCATTGGTCGTGTTTTCTGTTTTTTTTTTAAACTTTCTTTTCTGAACTGTCTGTTTTTTTAATGTTAGGAAACAGAAGCACATCGTTTAAACTGTCTTGTACTTAATAGAGTCTGGTTTTTCAACAGTAGGGAATTTTTTTAAGGTCTAATGGGGTACTTAAAAGTAATAATGATGGGGAAAATTTTGTCGTTATTATTTTGTACTTTTTGTAGGCTTTCTATCGATGCTATTTCCTTTTTTTTTCCTTTTAGGTCAATTGCTCACTTTTCGTAAAATAGTATGAGATGGCCAGATATTGTTATGAAGAACACTGATGAATTGCTGCTTTCATTTTATCCCTTCTCTTCCTCAGTCGGGAAGATTAATGATATTACGAGTAATATAATGGTCATGCATAAATATATTTATCCGTTAAGTCAAAAGCAAATTTAAGGCAAATGGAATAAATTTCCAAAAAATAATGGCTTTCATTTCGGAAATAATGCAGATTTGTTTAGTTATACGACCTTTCTGCGATATCTTCACAAGATTTCCAGTATGTTTTAAAGCCTGAACGACTTAACAATAAAAAAATGTCCTGTTGTTTCAGAAAAAATCAGAAACACAGAAAAAATTATTTATTTACACACGTGACACACCAATAGAGGTTTTGACAATTTTTCTTTCGAGACATTCGATGTGGCCACAAGACTGATTTTTACTTACTTACTTACACACGCACACACACACACACACACACACACACACACACACACACACACATACACACACACACACATATATATATATATATATATATATGTGCGTGTGTGTGTGTGTGTGTGTATTCTTTTGGCTATTCACGAACTTACTTTGAGTAATGGCAAAAGAAAACTTTATGGTAATTCTAAACATTTCGACTTTACATGGTTTCTGTGAAGTTTGGATTTGTGATAAAAACATTTCAAGAGTGGCAAGGAAAGTTTTCAAAGTTAACGGAAAATAGTTTTCCATGACAAAATAGACAAATTTAAGGAACCGAAGATAAATTTTTGGATATCCTTTCTACACTATATAAAAATAGTCACTTTATAGAAATTTTGTAAGGCATAAAGCCACCTTTTTCAGGAGGCGCTTAGCGTTAGAAAAAGTTTTGAATTGACGATTTTTTTAGCTCAGTGAAATAAATAGTTGCCATCTCGTAAGAAAAAAAAACTGCAAGAAGTGGGAGTTGCCATACGGAGAACCAGCAAACAAGACCAGAAATTTCCAGAAATAGAGAAAGGAGACAGTTAGTAATCAATAAATTGACGAACGAATTGAAAGATATGACAGTACAAATAGAAGCTATTTATATATAATAAAATTTCAAGCTAATTGAATATAATGGGTAAAAAAACAGTGTGGGAAACACGACTTATGAAGATATTTTTAAAATGATCTAAGACTAAATTTTAAGGGTAATTTCATATATATGGTAAAAGCATTTTTAACTTAAAAAGACAAGCATTCGTCTTTTCGACGTTCTCCCATTTACTGACTTCTTCATTATAGGAGCCCAACATAGGGAAAGAAACATAATTCCCTAAGAGGAGACAGCACAAGGAAGCACATGCTTTATTCAGGATTCGAATCCAATCCTACCACGTGGGAGGCCACGATGCTAAACATTATATCAGTGATTCCCAATCATTTTGCTAGGTACCCGTTTGGATGACTTTAAGACCATGCACCCACCCTTTCCTCAAAAACGAAAGTTAAGCTAGAAAATACGTTATATATATATATATATGTATGTATGTACATATATATATATATATATATATATGTATGTATGTACATATATATATATATATATATATATATATATATATATATATATATATATATATATATATATATACACTCACTTCCAAAAGTTAAGCACGGAGCGGTAAAATGCGAAAAAATGGACAAGTATTGCTTTGATTGACATGAAATGCTGCAAGTAAGTCGTTCTATGTTTATTCATGAAACAAAACAAAGAGTTACATACAGAGATAAAAAATATTAAATTTTCATATAATATGACGTCATATTTGCGTCATTAACAAAATGATGTTTAAATGCAAAACAAACAACACAATCTGACATTAATAGGGTATGTGAGCACTCCTGACCTTCATACAAAGTGTACAGCGTGTGATCATGCTTGTTACAAGGTGATCAACCACCGCATAGTTCAGTAATCGCCATTCCTACTGTAGGGAAGCTTCTAACTGTCCGAGAGTGGCTGGAGGTAGGAAACGTCTACATAAAGCACGGCCAAGGGCATCCCAAAGATTTTGAATTCGATTAAGGTCTGGCGAGTAAGCCTGCCACTCCTTATGCGCAATCCTCTCACTCTCCAGATAGTCGTCAACGTTGGCAGCTCTATGGGGACGGGAATTATCGTCCATTAAAACGAAAGAAGGACCAACTTCTCCAGCGTACAGTTTCACAGTGGGGTCAAGGACTTCGTCTAGACACCGTACAGCCGTCACAGAACCTCGCCTGTAGATTTGCAGGTCGGTGCGATATCCCAATGAAATCCCTGCCGAGACCATGATGCTTCCACCGCGGAATGCGTGATGTTCGGTGATGTTCTCGGGCCGATTGCGTGTGCCTCGTTCCCTCCAGACCCTTACACGCTTATCATCGGGTTATAGAGCAAATCTGGACTCATCTGTGAACATAAAATTGTCCCAATCAGACACAGTCCAATTCACATGCTGGCGGTACTACTTTAATCGTGCCCCTCTGGATTGGACGGATAAAGGAACACTAACTCGTGGTACCCGGGCGTACAGACCATTCATGTGTAGCCTTCGACGAACAGTAGTGGCAGATATCCTTTTACCAATGGCCGCAGCAACCATAGATGTCACACGTGAGGAGGTCGATATTCGATTCCGCTAGGCTACAACAGCAATATATCGATCTTCCGAGGAGGTCGTAACCCTTGGACGACGGGTACAGGTCTTCGGACAACTGTTTGGCTGGATTGGAATTGTTTCCATAATCGTGAAATTACAGAATGATGAACGTCGAAGAAAAGAGCAACATCTGTGATAGACTGTCCTGCTTCAATACGTCCGACAGCCCGCCAGCGCTCAGAATCTTCTATCCGTCTTCTGGAAGTCATAGAAACACGTCTAGCTTGAATATAAATCGTAAGAATATTTTAAACACCTTTCATCAGCACTTACATTCAACTCCTGTAACACTTCACAATGCCGGCTTCTTATACGACTACCTGTTCTGCATATTTCTCGAAGCGAAACCGTGATTGGCTGTTACCTAACATATTTGCATACTTACTTCTACCTTTGCAGCAAATTTCAGCTTCTTTAATTCAGATTGGCTTACGGAAATTAACATTTTCCTCTCCGTGCATAACTTTTGGAAGCGAGTATATATATATATATATATATATATATATATATATATATATATATATATATATATATATATATATATATATATATATATATATATACATGTGTGTGTGTCAGTCACGGTGCGTAATCATTGTCTACTAATTAATACATAATAGAAGTCATTAAACATAGTTGGCCTGTGGCAAAGAACTAAGACTTAAAACATTTAAGGACTTTATTTCTAACATTACTTACAGAAATTTAATCAACCTATTTAAACTGCCCTTTTCCATCATCATTTCAAGCCTCGCGACGTGCGACCGGCCTCTCTGAATGTAATTCGCAATCTATTTTTTGTTCGTTTTCGCGAGCTGCAACTACGCGGGCGAAGCATCGTGATCACCTACTTTCGAACATTCGATGATATGACTCAATTCTCTGCGATTCGCTCAAGGCCACTCTTAACCCGAGAGATTGAAAGCGTACTCTGTTGTTAATAAATATTGAATTTATTATAGTAAATATCCGTTTAACGCCAATTTGCCAAATTTAACCCATTTAAATCTAGTTAATTATAACTAGATTTTTAACCCTGTCTACGTTCCTAGCATTACAATCCCCCTTCCCTCTGAAAGCATTCACATATAGAAGGGCCAGTTCAAATATGCGAGTCCCCAGAAGAGAAACACGGCAAACATTTAAATTTGAAGCCTAAATGAATACTAGATGAAAAATTAACCCTGACCTAATATTAATCCCTTGTATAAATACGCAGACAAAATTTTTGCAGTCCACGTTTAACATTGCTTGTTAAACGTGGACTGTAAAAACTTTTTCTGCATATTCTTCAGAGATGGTGAAAATTTTTTTTTTCGTTTTATTACTGATTTATTTTAAAGCTGTCAGTGTGATATTTTGAGAATGATAATACTGTTGCTATGATTTCGGGTTTTAAATTATCTAGTTCGTTTTTCTGAGTCATCCCGCTCAAAATTCGAAATTTCACGTCGGGTCTCAGCCTAGAAGTCGAGGAGAGGGATGAACTCAATTTTGTTTTGCACTGGACAAAGTATTCACGTGTCAGTGAACCAGTTCAAAGTTACTGACATTGATACTTACCTGAAGACGAATTGGGGACTTTTATGATTAAAGTCCTTCATGAAGGTTCACTGTACCATACATGATGTGTCTTGTCTTATGTATTCTCCCCTTTGGGAAAATGCATGGGATGAATTCACAATGTCCTTTTTTCCCCATTTTTTAAAGATTGTTTTCTACACTCTAAAACTTATTTTTAGAGAATTCAGTTTTGGTCAAGATTGTGGGAACCCAAGTGAACCTGCAATCCTCTGATCCTAACTTAGCACATTTGTGCAAACAATCTACACAAACATACACAAACATAAACACACACTTTTGATATAAACAATTGAACAAGTTGATGTAATGGCACAACAAACTGTGTATCATAAATATTTTGAATTTACAAGTGAAATTTCTCATTATGAATATGTCTTGATGTATAAATTGTGTTGTGATTTATAAGTATTATTGTGAAGAAACGTTATGAGTATTGTATGTGATGTTTTGAACCAACAAGGACTGTTTAAGAAATATAGAATCTATTTTGGAATTTTTTTAGTAAGAATCTGATGTAATAATTGAGAATCAATATGATAATAATTTTCCATGACAACTATCGTAAAGAGTACTCACTTTAAGTTTTATTTTGTGAATTTTGTAATGTGTTATGCCTCTGAGTCTTTACAGAGCATCATGAGCAAAATGAGGAGTATGAATACCATGGTACAATGAGTGTAAGGAAATAGTACTATTTCATTTGTTTTTTATCTGTGCACAGTTATTGTATTTGTTTGATCAAATAACATTTTTACTCTTTAGCTGAGTTTCTGTTTTGAGAAAGTGAAAAACGTTTTTGATGTAATGGACGAATGTAAATTGAAAAACTTTTGAATTATCAGGACTGGAAGAAATTTTTTTGTTTTTGTCACTATGAACTCATCCTCACCTGCTATCATATTATGGCAGAGATGTAAACCGTTGTAAAGAAAAGGTGCACCTATTTTGTGATTTTCATCTAGCCAAGTTTTAGTTTTTCTTTTTCAGTGATATTTTTATTAGAGATATTTTGTATTTTTATCTAGTCAATGTCTTACAGTCAACATTTCTTGTGTTTTCTTTCTGTGATTTTGAAGTAATTGAAATATTTCGATGTTCTGTTAGTGGGTTATTCTAATAAGGAATATTTTAATATTTTTGAATAATTAGTGCTGCGTATTTTAGTTATATACGAATAGTTTTGTTCTCATGTTTCGTCTCATATGGAGACTTATGTATTTTGTAACTATATCCCAGTCTAGTCCAGCAAAATGTTAGTAGGGCGTCTTTTTATTAAGGGGAGGAAATTTTCATTAAATTAAATAAAATTACATTAAATTTTAAGTTTAACTTTTAGTGATGATATTTGGGGTATCGCCTGTGGGAACTGGCCATTCCTACATCCGAGCCTCATTTGGGGAGGGGTGGATTTGCCAAATCTAAAAAGTATTAATATAACAGAAAAAAGATTCACTAATGAATATACTGAACTCTCCGTTCGAGAAATGTTGTTGTTTTCGCAGCGGAGAATTCAGGGTCATCGATAATTGCTCGCACGCGCTGTCTAACGCAATCGTCGAATGTTCGAGATAGGGGCTTTGGATAATCGTCCATGATTTCGCATAACGTGCGAAAAAGAACAAAGCGTGGAGTTTAGGGATATCTTTTATAGAGACAGAATGCGCGTTTTCCCGCTGGAGCTGTTCAGTCGAATTGGCGGACCGGACTGGTTAATTAATATTTTAATAAACGCCACGGCATCGATATGGAGTTCCTGTAATCTCTCAGTCTTCCTTTTTATATATGTCTCCTGCACAGTGGACTTATCTACAATTATTCTGCAGCTGCGTCACAGTCGTGTCATATATATATATATATATGACAGGCGTGTGGTTTGCCTGTTCTCACATTAATTTGCAGTCATCATCTTGGCGAGTGGCAAGTAGTCTAAATCCAATAAACAAACATAGTTCCAACGAAATAAAGTCTAATTTATTTCTCCTTCCAGCAACCACTGATCCAAGTAGCGCATATTTGAGCGCTCGCTATTTTCAAATTGTGGACCCAGCTGACACACGTCCACAGCAACGATGAAATCCCGCGTTCTGACAAAAATTAGCGGGCATCTCCGCGCGTCAACTCTCCCTGCACATGCGCAGAGCCCAAACCAGACATCTTTCAAGGATAATTATATAATGTTTGCTCCTAGACCGCAGAACCCACAAGCGCGCCAAGATTACATAATGAAAAGGGGAACTTCCCTTCCCCAATTCGCGTCTTGAAATACGAACAATTAGAGGCGAATTACGCCACGAATATAATTTATTTATCAAGCCCCCTTTAAATTTAAGCTAATCATTCTTTTCCCACTTTAATTCTGACATATATATTTATGTATGCATGTAGGTATGTATGCAATGTATGCATTATATATATATGTATACAATGGAAGTAAATGAATGACATATTCTCACTGTTAAAGGACATTTCAGTAGGTAAACACCATCTGGAGGTTAGATGACCAGAACTGAAGTTTAAGCTTTGGTAAATTGCCATTACAGTGTACAGTGTGTAACAAGATTATAAGACCACTGTGGATTTTGTGATTTTTACTATAAATAGTATATTTTTTTAAAAATTAAATTAGGTTGATGTTAATAAATGAAATATAAAATATATGTATATTATTTTTAAGAGATATTTAAATATGCTAATTATTTTATCAACAATTTCAAACTTTTCCAATGAAATATCTGTAACAAAATTATAAGACCACTAGTTAAAACAAATTTTTTTAATAAAACTAATATGATGCTCCACCATTTTTCTGAATAAGTTCAAATACTCGATTTTTCAATGAATTAATTAGGTTTTCGAGCAAATATTTGGGAATTTTGTCCCATTCATCCATGATAGCTAGTTCCAATTCATACACAGAATCATACTGACGGTTATTTGCATACACTTGACGAGCCAAATGGCCCCACAAGTTTTCGGTGGGATTCAGGTCTGGACAAAGGCTTGGCCAGTTTAAGACCTTGATTTTTTCTTTTTGAAACCAGTTTTTAGTTGATTTAGGCACATGGCATGGCTCATTGTCTTGTGGAAATTTCCAGTTTGATACTCCTAAAAATGAGCCAAAAGGTATAAGGTGTTGGTAAAGCAGTTGTTGATAACAAATGGAGTCCATTTTTCCAAGAACTCGCTGCAGATCACATTTCCCATCATATGCAAAAGCTCATCACACCATAACAGAGTCACCACCCATCTGTCTACTGAAGAAAATCCGAGGTTCCGTTCGTAAATCATGCCAGTAAGAAATATTACCGTCCGGGCCATCCAAATTAAATTTTTTTTCGCCGGAAAAAATAATATTTTTCCAAGCAGCATCCCAGGTCATGACTTCCTTTGCCCACTTCAGCCTTTCTTATTTATGATGCTTTAACAGTCTTGGTTTTCTTTTTAATTTCCGAAGAGCAACATTTGAATTTGATGTTAAAGTGCGCCAGACTGTCATATGTGAAATAGTTTTACTTGTCTGCTGTGTAATTTTACGAGTAGACAAGTTCTGCTTCGTTGCAAGCTTGAAAATTCGTTTATTATCGCGAGCTGATAATTTACTCTTTCTGCCAGATCTTTTATATTTTCCATAAAAATCTCTTTTACTTAAAACGTTATGAATAGCAGTTTTAGAACGTTTAAGTATCTTACTTATTTCACGTTCCAATTTTCCAGAGCCCTTATAAAACCAAATTTTTCGAACTTCTAGTTCAGATAATTCTCTTCCACGCGTCATTGTGAATTTCCTCATAAAAACAAACAAATTAAATTCTATTTTTTTTTTTACAATATTATCCTTTGGACTTTTTTGTGATGTAAATTTACAGTTTATCTATGATTTTGAAAGAAAAAAAAATAGTTTTAAAATCGCAAACGATTTTAAATAAAACAATAAGTGGTCTTATATTTATGTTACACCGAGATTTCAAAAAGTCGTTTACTGTGTGAAATTAACTCAATTTGTTTTCTTTTAAGCGATTTATTTGAAAAAATATAACTTTTTTCATTTGCTTCAAATTTTTAAATAATTTATTTTATGCAGTGTAATATTAAATTGAGTGATATTTTGGGTGGTCTTATAATTTTGTTACACACTGTATGTTATATGAGCTTTAAAAATAATACGTCCTTTAAAAATAATTTATGCATATTTTTTAAGGGCAAACGTTAAGAACCTTTTTTTTCTCCGATACTTAGGCTAGATGTATTGTAAGAAAACTTGATTTTTTTAGCTTCGTTTTGCCCACATATCACCTATCTTTGTTTTATTTTAGGGCTTGAAAAGTTTTAACTTGACACATGAATGATGTGTAGTAAATTTCGGTAAAAAGAAATCTGTTGATCCTGAAGACAACCGCATGACCTTTACGATTTACGTTGCAAAAAGAGGAATTTTAACTTAATAGAAAAGAAAATATTTCTCAGAACCGGTAGTACTTGACGTCTTTAGTAAATACGCAGGTTTAAAATTAAATCTTAAAATTATGAAAGTTTTTAGGAGGATCCTATGGGTTAAATAAAGAATTATGTCAACTCTTTTCGTCAAGATTCCTAATAACACATTTTTAAAATAATAATTACGTAAACTTTAATCTTTTTTTCTAGAGATTTTACTTTTTCTTTAAGTTCAAATATAAGTCTGTTTGCTATCTGGTGTTTTCTTTTCAAAATTCAATTACTTTTTAAATGTTTTTCGCAGTTTATTAATTTGATAGCTTGTATGTTCAATTGTTTTATATTGATGTATGATAGCTCAACTTTGCACAACCGATGAAAAATTTCTA
Organism: Dolomedes plantarius; assembly: GCA_907164885.2. Lineage (NCBI taxonomy): Eukaryota > Metazoa > Arthropoda > Arachnida > Araneae > Dolomedidae > Dolomedes > Dolomedes plantarius. Next base: position 175,969,546 of record OU015497.1, read on the forward strand.
TGGGTTTAAAACTTTCATTCGTTTAAAATTGAGCAATAATGCGTTCAGCACCTGCACGAGGTACATTTCTCTCACTTATTGCAATTAAACAAACATACATATGAACAACTCAGTCATTCCAAACGACTTTGGAAACAGCCGACGCCCTATGACTGTTTCCACAGCAATGAGTTTTAAAATTACAGTGATTTCCGCTTATAAGAATCACGTTTGTTATTACTGTTTTTGATTCTTATAAGCGGTTGATTCTTATAACCGAAATTTAGGTTTTTGGACTGGAACACACACACCTATATATACATATATTAGATAATTTACCATAAAATACTCTTTAATTTACATTAACTATCTTTTATTAAAATTTTTTTTTATAGTTTTAAAAATAAAACTTAATTTTTAGACCTATAAGTAGATACACATGATTATAGTAAAAGAAGAAAAAAATACAATATTTGTTACAAGTTACAACATACCTGCTTAACAGTTTTAACATTTCAACTACAAGAAGGGAGCAAGAAAAAGTTTTCTACTGTAGTTTGACGTAATGAAGTTTTCAGAAGGCTGTTTATACCTCTTTCAATACTTATAGTCTCAGACGAAGATTTACTCGGACGGGTAAAGTTGCCCCCGGGTCAAGCTAATAGGACAGTGTTGTGGTAAAGCGTTTAAGGGGAAACGATTATGTTATGTCTAATAAAGAAAGGGGTGAATTTTACGACTATATTCCATCCCATCTTATCAATCTTTCTTTAAAAAAAAAGAACGAACTTCGTGCCTTTTGAGGGTTTAAGTAGGTTTTTTGGAAAAATGGAAGTAAAGCGATGAGTGTAAACTGATTCTTAAAACCGGTGGATTGATTCTTTAAAGCGAAAATTTTAACATGGAAATAATTCATTTGTTTTTGTTTTCGCGATATTGATTCTTATAAACGGTTGATTCTTATAACCAGTGATCACTATAAGCGGTGGTTACTGTATCTGTTGCTAATAGAAAAGTCTCGTTTAGATAAGATCGACATATGGACATTTACTTGCAGACAATTTAAAAATTGAAATAGGGTAAATTACCTTTGAAAACAGGTATAAGCAGCTCATTAAAATTACCTAGAAGAGAAAGGGAAAATGACTGCCAATTGTCATTTACTTTCACAATGAGGCAATAATCGCTCTTGACAATTCACAAATGCTTCAAACTCTTCAATATAAGTGTGAAAAACATAGTTTTTTTAGACCATTTACTTGGGAGTCAAAGAAAGAAGAAGATAATAAATAATAATAAAGAATTCACTAGTCACAATCATGGAATGAAATTTATGTAAGTTATCCCGCGCAAATTAAAGCATCTAAAAACGGGAGAAACAGCAACAAAAGAGGAAAAAAACAACAGGATGAAAGGGCAAAAAAAGAGAACCGAAAATCGGTAATATAAAGTGATAAGATTGACTAGTAGGTGGATAAGATTGACTAGTAGGTGAGTAGAAGCACAAGTGTGAGTAAGCTGAAATTTATGTATGTTTACCCATGTAAATGTTATAAAAAACACCTAAATGATATTATGAGTAATATGAAAACAAACATAATTTTTTAGACGTTTTTCTTCGGAGTTAAGGACTGAAGCGAAAACAAAATAGTTCAACGGTCAGAGGGAAAAAGGAAATGAAATTTATGTACCCTCGCAGATGCAAAGGTGAGCACATCCAAAGGTGAAACAAACAAACAAACAAACAAGCAAAAAACATGATGTGTTGAAAAGTTGGAAAGTTCCAGTGTCTGTAGAATCAATTCCCACTGTTCGCATAGATGCTTGTATGCGTTCGCAGTAGGCTTTAAGCAGTAAGTAATTCGGTTAAGATCTAATTAGTCACGTGTAGCATAAATTGACCGTAGCGCTTGCTCTCAGACAAACCAAACGCTCTCAACTCAACCGTACCGAGACAATGTTGTTACAAACTTATGGTTCTTTTCGTCAAATGCTTATGTTTACAGAACTTGATGAATGAGGTTCCAAAAAGTTTCCTTTATTTCAAGGTCATGTTTTTTTAAAAGGAAAAATTCGAAGTAGTAACAAAAATAAAAGATTTAAATATGGATCACTTTTTAAAATAGCTTAAATTTATACAATATTGTTTCAATTTTAAATTGTTATTTTCTGACTTTCAGGTTGATACTTTAATACTATTTTAAAGTTGTTTTTTTTTGGCAGAAAACTATCCGGTTATTAATAAAGTTGCTCTAACTATTTTCTCAGTAGCATCATTAGATCACGTGAATGACAAGTAACATTGGATAAATAGCTACAGTACGTCAACTAGTCGAAGAAATTGAAATGCGACTTTTTGTATGATAAAACTACAAATGCATTTAACAAGTATTAAGAATTACAAATACATTTATCATAAAGAAAAGAAGAATAAATATATTTATTTGGGTAAAAACTAAATTATAAAAGCATTTATGAAACATGAAACAATTGAAAATGCTTTGAAAGCGATTAATACTGAAAAATAGATTTTCCTTTAGTTTCACGCATTTTGCTTTGAATCTTTTCTCATCAAGTGAATCATAATAGGAAGATGTTTTTATGCATCTGTACAAGCAAAAATTTATAATACAAGCAAACATTTTAATTGTGTTCTAAAAAATTTAAAACTCATAATTTAGACTGAGTTTAACACTCAAATTAATTGTTTTCAAATTTATCATTTAAATTCTTTTGCAGAACTTGATATCTATATAGGGCAAACAGTTATTTTGTCAGCGTAGTTTTTGCTTCAGTGATCATATTTTCATAATTTTTAATTTTAATCCATATCCGACCTCTAAAGAAAGTACGTGAAATGAGGAAATATGAATGCACATATAACATGGAATCAAAATCGAACATTAAATACTACACTGATGTCTCAAAAACCAACGAAGGGGTTGTTGCGGCGTGTACACGTTACAACCTTAACCACTTCAGGGGAGGTGGTTCAAAAATGAACCACCTATTTTATTCCTTTTCTAAAAGCTAAAACATTCGGTGAATGTATCTATAAATTCCAGTAATCATTTAACACATTAGTATGCTTCAGAAACAACAGATGGCAGCACTCTACGGGTCTATAATTTCAGAGAGGATAATTTTTTGTTTTACGCCAGAAATTTGTAGTTTTAAATTTTTTCCAGTTTTTCTAAGTTGTTAGTATACAGATGCACGGAAGTTCTGGAATTTCATTTTACGATTGTTACTTATTTATTTTAAATAGAAAAGTTTAATTTATCTGCAAAAATTCTTATGTTGTTTTAGTAATTTCAATACTGGTGATTCAAATATGGACCACCGCGCATGTAGGGTTTGCTGTCACTAGGTCGCAGCACTGGTAAATTAGTTTTTTTCCAGCAAAAATTCATAAAAAAACATATTACTGAACTAATTTTCCGATTAAATTATTTTTGTTATGTTAATCATTGAATGTTACTGATGATTTGAAACAAACACACACACACACACATATATATATATATATGGGTGTCCCAAAAGGTCGTTTACAAACTTAACATGCTGGTCTGTCATATCATGATGAACAAGATTTACATAGGAACTTTTGTCCGAAAATTCAAACTGCGACCGCTAGAGGGCGATAATTGCACGAAAACGGGAGACTGGGAAAAACAATCATTTCAGGCGTGGACGTTGAAGGAGAAGGATGAATGAGTTTAGTAATGCAGAAATGGCCGACATGCATTACGTATACGGCCCCTCTGATGGAAATGGACAAGCCGCGGCACGGACGTACCTTGAGTGCTTCCGAAACAGACGTCAGCCAAGTCATGTTTTGTTTGGACGATTGCACCGCAGATTACGTGAATCAGGTGCTTTCGTAGTACGTAGCCACATCGGTCGAGAACTTGCTACACGCACGCCTGTCGTAGAGGAAACCGTGCTACAGGAGTTTGCCATCAACCCGCAAACAAATCTCCGAGAAGGCGAATGTGTCTTGGGTGTAGGTCGTTCCACCATAATGCGCATACTGCACGATGACATGCAACACCCTTACCACTTCCAAAAAGTACAGGCTTTGTGCGCTAACGATTATCCCAAACGCATTGCATTCTCACGCTGGTATTTGCAACAGCGGGTCGCACAGCCAGATTTTCCATCGTGGATTTTGTTTTCTGATGAATGCACGTATGGGCGCATGAAAACCCAAGATGTACACGTGCCCATGCACATCAATAACCTTTCACCGTAAACGTTTGGGCTGGTATTATCGGTGATATGTTGATTGGCCCTTACCTTCTACCTGAACGCCTCGACGGAAATACCTATCGCATTTTTTTAGAAAGAGTTTTGCCGGATCTGATGGGTGACGTTCCAGCCGCTACATGCTGAAACATCTGGTTTCAGCATGATGGAGAGCCTGCCCACTTTAGCTACGCTGTTCGAGAATACCGCGATAGGACTTATCCTAATCGCTCTATCGGTAGAGGCGTATCAGTCCAATGGCCGCCGCGATCCCCCGACCTGACTCCCCTGGATTTCTACCTGTGAGGACACATGAAGTCCATAGTGTACGAGACACCCGTAACATCTGACATGGATCTTATCGCCAGGATCGCGGAAGCGGCAGCACGTGTCCGTGACACTCCTGGCCAATTTGAACGGGTTCGTGAATCCATGCGCCGACGCTGTGAAACTTGCATTGTGGCGAATGGAAGGAATTTTGAACATTTGCTGTGATGTAATGATGTTTTGTAATAAAAATCATATTAACACCGCTGTCGATATAATTTTTTTTCTCCTCATCCAAACCTGCACTTATCGCCCTCTAGCGGTCTCAGTTTGAATTTTCGGACACAAGTTCCTATGTAAATCTTGTTCATCATGATATGACAGATCAGCATGTTAAGTTTGTAAACGACCTTTTGGGACACCCTGCATATATATTTTTTTTTACCTATAAAAATTTCATGTGTGGTGTTTTATACTTATTACAGTGATTATATACTTTCATTTATATACTTTTTAGTTTCATTATATACTTTCACTATATACTTTTTACTTTCAATACATAAAAATTTCTTGCATGTTGTTATATACTTTTTAATTTCATTATATACTTTCATTTATATACTTTTTACTTTTATTTTATACTTTCCTTCACATACGTCTTACTCTCATTATATACATTCATTTATATACCTTTTCCTTTATTTATTTATTTTTTTGGACACATAATTATTTTGATAAATACTGTGTATAAATATAAATAAATGAATATAAATGTATATATATATTTCAAACTGATTAGTCTTATTGTAACTGATTTGTCAGAACGCCTATTCTTACTGGTCCAGCCAGTCAGAACACACGTTCTAATATAGAGTGCTCTAGGTGTGCGGTGGTTCAAAAATGGACCACCCTCCTGCCTAAACTAAAGCTACAATTTTTAAAGTTTTTACAGAATATGTTCCTAATAGTAATATTTCTTCAAATATAAAGTTTTATGTTCCTGAAAATTTGTTTGAAAAAATTTGTTCCTGAAAATTGTTCCTGAAAATTTGTTTGTTCCTGAAAATTTGATATAGTGCCCCTGAAGGGGTTACTGTTTTAGAACAGACAAAACTTAAACGTCTACCTAATAATGCATCATCCTATAGTGCCGAAGTTGAAGCCATTGACATGGCCATCACTGATACTATAAGTAAAGGAATACAGGAAATCGAAATATACAGTGATTCTAGAAGTACTCTGCAAGCTATATGCGCATATTATTTTAAGGGAGATAGGATTGAAAATATAAAAAAACATAATAGAATGTCATGTGATAGCAGTAAACTTACACTGGGTTAAAGCCCACTGTGGGATTAATGAAAATGAGATCGTAGACGCAGCAGCTAAACAAGCAACAAAACTGAATGAAATCACAGGAAATTATAAATTAACTAAAGAACAGATTAAGAATAAAATTAAGAATTATTTAAATATATGGCAAGAAAATTGGGAGAGAAGCAGTGTAGGAAGGAAAGAATTTGAGGTATTCCCTAGAGTTTCTACGAAAAGACTGTCGGCATATTTCCTTGTTAATCAAGCAATAACTGAACATGGCTGTATAGGAGTCTATCAAAACAGATTTTTTGCTAAAACAGATCTTTGTGAGTGTGGCAATATACAAACTATAAAGCACTTAAAGTTTAATATATGTATATACAATTGTATATACATATACTACACTGTATATACAATTGTAGCAAATGGGCTGAAACACGACAAAACTTACCTTTGGGCTTTCAAGATTGGGCCCCTAGTAAATTATTTACGGATTATTATTGTAGAAGGTACATCAAGAATATTATGCAGGAACTTATGAATATACACTTCCCCCTACAAGGGGAAGGTTGATACCCCCTCAGATTAAAAAAAAAGACACGTAAACGAATTGCAAAAAGAAAAATTCGGGACCCGGCTGGGCTGAATTGCCGTCGGGATGATTAGTTTTATTATTGAAAGGATAATTAGTTTTATTATTAATCCATATCCCTGAACACAGAAGAAGAGGATTATGTATAAAAATTTACCACCATACTATGACGGAATTTTAGATGTATGCTTTTAAACAGGATAAATTAAGTAGCATTCTATTCCGATATAAACATATTTATACAAACGTACACCATACATACAAATGCATTTAAACAGCATGTTATTAAAACACAGGCAATAATATGAAAAAACGCTGTCTGTTTTGGATAACTACAACAGTAAAAAACTCAGGAATAAATTTATAAACTGGGGAAGAATTTTTACAAGTATTAAATTTTGACAACTTCAGGTTGATGTATTGTGAAGTGAATTAAATATTAAAAAGATATTTAAGCGGAGACAGACGAACTGAGCACAAACGTTGGTGTTGTTGCTTATGCCCCTTGACCGACAGCAACATCAGATCAAGTCCCGAAGGCCACGGGCGGTGAAAGTGCTACTCCTGTTTTGAATTAGCACCACAAGGGTCGGAGTCCGACTTGGCTAAATGACAGGTCCCTTAATTTTGAACCGAGTCAAGTGACGAGACCAAAACACTTGACCCCGCACCTTCAGAGTTAAATTTGAGAACATGGAGGACTTTGTAGCCACGCCCTATTTTACGGGCAACGGCTACTATTAGTGAAGACGGTGGTAGATTTGCAGCGATGAGCATCGAACCAGGAACGTTCAGATCACTGGTCCGCTGCTCATTCCAACTGGGCTACCGTGCCCCTAGCACAAATGTTCATCATTTAGGCAAATAACTACGTACAGTAAGGTTCGTATAGATATTACAATGTAAAAATATTCAGTTTGCATTGTTATGAATGTTGGAACATGCAAGTTTTGTCATTAAAATCTAATTTTTCAGAATATGCGTGCATAATAGAACTACCTCCGCGGGGTGGTCCTGGGTAACGGTTATTTATATACTGCAAAATGGTCTGTAATTCTGGCATGAATGCTATACAGTCACTCTCCAGGTGTGCTGACGAGATGTCGGAGCTGCATGTTTACGGTGGAATGCTGATGTGATGTCCCAGGCAAAGAAAACTGAATTGATGTCAGTTTTTCAGAATCCCTTTTCCACTATTTGTAATAAACCTCAATATATGGACATTTAATCCCTTCAGACCTCCGGGTCAAGATCTAAGTAGCAGATAATGGGAGACAAGAGGAATATTGAGCAAGTAAAACTCAAGTTTTCTTCTTTGTTTCATATATATCTTCTTCTTGTTTGTTTTCCGTTTTGTATATCGCTTGCAATTGGAAATAAAATAAATAAATAGTTAATTAAATATTTTAAAAGCGCTTCAGGATTTTAAAAAATGGGCTTTTTGAGGGAGAAATTTCAATCTCTGGCCCCTTAATATCTGTTCATAAAGATGATGACATTTGCTGAATGATTATCCACATAATTTCTGTTAGATCATAAATCCTAAAAACATGAACAGTTGTCACTTGTTTATTGCTGGCACACCATACAAATTACTCAAATTAACTTCACTTTGATCTGTAAAAAGAAAAAAAGTGTATCACAATAAAGCAACTATGAATGACGACAAAGGTCAGTATTCCATGGAAAAGGTTTTGTCTTTATTTTAAGATTAAACTATGACTAATGTCTCGCGACTAATAACTCTCGATGACTAATGTCTCGCGAATGTATTGCAGGTGGCGCCATCGCGAATGTTTAAATGCGGCATGAATGGCTCTTAGTGGAGCTAAAAAAAGTGTTTTTGGTGAAACTTCTGTTCGTAAACACGGGGAAGTATCCAAATTTAGCCTTTTTTAGGTGAACAATCCCATATGGCAGTTACTTCAGAGGGAATATGATGAATTTAAGACAGCGTTACGACACACCTCATATCAACAAATAATCTAAAGAAAGGTACGCAGAAATAAGAGTGAAAAAAACAAAATATTTTATATTGTAATACCCCTTACCAAGCATCCCCAAGGATGACGCAACAAAAAGTAAAAGTGTTCTGAATTGAACAAATAGGATGATTGGAAATACCTCTGATTTAAATTGTTAAAAATGTCATAGACAACACAACGAAACACACAGAGAGATAGAATGATATATATATATATATATATATATATATATATATATACATGTATGTGTGTGTGTGTGTGTATGTATTTGTTTGTTTCTATGTATATATGTTGCCTGTTTTATTGCTTATATGTATAAATTTTAAATTCTATAAAGGAAATGCTGCGCTACTCAAAACACGTTAACATATATATAAATTAGAAGGAAATCCTGTCATAAAATAATAAAAATGCTAAACAATTATACTGCAGTTACGGAAAATTTGATTTTAAAAGCTATTATTTTAATAAAAGTCTATAAAATGTAGCGTAGAAAAATATTTATATTCAACTTTTATGAACATAGCAAAATAAGTCAGATAGTATGAATTTCACTAACGTATGACAAATTATTATAGTAAAGCATTCAACTGCATAATGTTATAATAAATACAACAGGAAATAATCGAAGAGAAAAATTCTCACTAAAGATTCTTTAATATGCTTTTTATGGTATGAAAATAATAAGCTTGAGTTAGAACTTTACCACTACTTCTGTGAAAAGGGAAGAAAAAAAAGAAAGAAAGTAAAATCTAATTTGGAGGCGTTCCAGAGTATATTCCACGAGGAGAAAAACTACTTGGGGGATAATTCGTTTGTCACAGTACCCGTGTATAATCTTTAGAAGTGTAGACGTTTTATCAATTTAAAGTGAAGAGAATGAGAATAAATTACAATTTTATATTCAATTACGAGACTTATTTAATTTTTTTCCCTGCCTCACAAAATTTTAACTATTCGCTGGTAAATATTTCCAGAAAAATCCCCAAAATAATTACTCTAAACTCCATTTTTTTTCACTTTCAACAATAGAGGTAGAATTAATACCTTAGAGCAGTTAAACTTTTTTTAATATGATTTTCATACGACACGAAATTCCCGCTAGATTCTGGTAAATATTTCCTGGAAAAAATACAGAATTGTTACTTTTAACTGAAAATTTTCACTTTCAGCAACATAATAGAGGAAGAATTAAATAGCTTAGAACTATTAAACATTTAAAAAAATGTTTTCATACATCACAAAATTTCAGCTAGTTGCTGAAACAGATTTCCAGGAAAATCGCTAAAATAATTACTTTAAACTGAAAGTTTTCACTTTCAACACCATAATAGATACATAGCTTAATTAATAGCTTAGAATTATCAAACTAATTTCTTTTATTCTAATTTGTTTTTTTTTTCATATGCCACAAACATTCAATTACTTATTGGTAAATATTTCCAGGATAATTCAAAAAGTAAATACTTTAAACTGGAATTTTTTTCTTTCAACATTATAGATGGCACAACAGCATAATAGAAGTAGAATTAATAGCTTACAATTATTAAACTTAAACAATATTTTTATGCGCCACAAAATTTAAACTAGTCACTGGTAAATATTTCCAGGAACATCCAAAAAAATAATTACTTTAATTTGAAAAATTTCACTCATAACGACATAATATAAATGCAGAATTAAGAACTTAGATTTATTAAACTTATTTAATATTTTCCGAGTAGTTTTTACATACGCCACAAAATCCCAACTAGTAGCTGGTAAATATTTCCAGGATAATCCAAAAACTAAATGCATTAAACTGAAATTTTTCCCTTTCAACAATAAAGTAGATGTAGAATGTTTTGATTCAAATTCATGTATCTATGCGTATTTATGACGACATTATTTTTCAGAAATGAAGCAAAAGTAGGGAAAAATTTAATAATAATACACTGCATAAATGCATTTCCTAAGTAGGAAAAGCTTAAAAATAACACGTTGTATGGTAAAAAGATAACCGTTTTCATTAGTATTCAACAAAAGTGGCCTAAATTTTCGAGGTACTGTTTAGAAGATTTTGAATAACGAAATAATGGAAGGAAAAATTTGTTTTGTCTATAGACTGCTTGGATCCATAACTGGTTCCTTTACATTATATAACCAATTTAAAATTAAATTTTCTACTCGCTACTATAAAGTAGATGCAGTATTCAAATTCATGTTAATTATGCCATTTTAAATCAATGAACTAAAGTAGAGAACGTTAAAAATCAATACACTGCAGGCTCAACAAATAATCATTTTCGCTAGTATTCAACATCAGTTTACTGTAAAATGATTTTTAATAACCAAATAATGGTTGTATTATTATTTTGCCAGTTGACTTTTGGGATCCAGAACTGTTTCCTATCTTCCACTTATAGAATTGAAAATTTGGAAATTAAATGGAATTTGAATTAATACCTTAAATTCAAGTTCATGTTTATTACTCTATTTTAAACCAATGAAGTAAAGTAGGGAACGCTATAAACAGTGAATTGCATGCTGAACAAATAACCATTTTCTAGCACATTCAACATCAATTTACTTGAAAAGGATTTTGATTAATCAAATAATGGTTGTAAAATTGTTTTGCCAATTGACTTTTCGGATCGAGAACTGCTTCCTTTATTCCACTTATAGACTCGACTTAAAACGGTTTTTGCAACCTTTAACAGGTTAAAAATTCTTAATATGCTACGACAATGATAAATTCCTTTTCTTGTGTAACTGTATTGAGATTAAATTCTTGTCACTGAATTCTCCGTAGAGATGTCATTGGCAAGTCACTGTCACAAATCATTCGATGTTGTATAATATACGAATATCGGATAACTTGTGAAATATATTTTTCTAGATACGAAACCTATTTTTCTAGTTTTTTTAAACATACCGTGTACAATCATGTTTAAGCTGGAGTGATGATTTTGGTTAGTTCTCTTTGATAATAGAAGCGATCACAAATTTTACTTTTATTTATTTCGGAGTACTCTGGTTGTTTAAATATATATGTGCCCATTAAAATGTGTATTAAAGCCATTGTGAGATACCGACAATATGTTATTTTACAACAAACATGTATAATGTTCACTAACCAGAACAAGACCATTGTTTGGTAAAATATATATCATTAGCAAGTTATTTACTGATACTTTAAAGTTTGTTTAAATAAATATTTAATCACATTTTCATTTCAAAGTTGAGATCTAGTTTACAAGCTCAAAAGTAACTTCAGATGTTTAAAGAACCCATTCTATTTCAGTAAAAGAATTCAATGTAAATATTTAATTTTGGCTGCCTCTTAAAGTGTTAATGATTCTAATCAGGTACGTGAATTTCTTGAATGCTAATTTTGTTTACGCGGTATAATGATATAATAACTAGGAATTTTATTCTTTAATATGATTCCGAGCTCTGATTACAATACAATTCAGTGCATTTCTCAGAAAGCTTGATCAACCTCAGATAAGGTTTTTCCTGTTAAGGGAAGCGAAAGAATTTGCCTAATTGGAATACATTTTTGAGATCTATTAAATGGCAGTCCTCTCATTTCAGTGGCTGATAGCAATTTTTCCTATTTAATGGTTTTAGAAAGAAGTCACATATTTTCACTAACCAATAGCATAAAAATGTATATCATCTTTTTTTAAACTTAGTGGGATATGTATACTTTTATTTTAAATAAGCGAATAATAGTTTCAACCTAACCATGAGTAACCAATTTTATCACATTTAAAAAGACATTAAAATGTTCACTATCCTTCATATATTTTTTACTTAACTTCCATTTCAAATATTTTATAAAATAGGGTTTGATATTATTGCTACAATTTTGTCTCTGAACTGTGAGAATGCGTTTTTTTTTAAAATTTAGTCTACAGTTGTCTGTGGGTTCGAGTCCCACTATTGCCATGGATGCTTGTAGCCGTTCGCTTTAAACAGTAGGTATCGGTCTAATTAGCCCTCGTGTAGGAAAAAAAATGACCGTAGCACTGTGAAGAAACCAATGAACAATGATCTACAATTAGGTTTCGTTGAGTGTGAAAGCCATTCGATCTAGATTATTCAAAAATGTTCTGATTCTTATGTATAACATCAATATTTAAACAACATTAAATATTGAAATTTGCCAGAGATTTAAATGGAAAAAATCTGTAAAAGGCATTCCACTATCACCCTGCAAACCTTTGAGGGGCGCCGTTTACACTGTGCAAACGCCTAAATCTAGTCTTTTTTTCCACTTGCATTCAATGTATTCCAGTTAAATTAGCAGAAAAATGGTTAGTACTTCCCTATGAAAACCATTAGTTTAAAGAAGTAAAAACATTTTGCAACCTTTAATTAGAAAAATTTTCAAGATTCTTTTGGTTAAAAAAATCTCAACCGTACATTTGGTGGAGGTTGTTGCCCCTGAAACGGTTAAAAGTCAGTTGGAATAAAACAAAGAATGTCGAATAGTGTCAAACTATAGCCACTATGACGAAATAAAATAATTCGCACAGTTAAAATCTCTGCAGCTGCTGACACCGTTGCACCGCTAACGATCATCCGACCCGCCCCCATTGTAGGTATCGCAGGTGAGGGTAAACTCGAAAGAAAAGGGACGCCAGACTGTTTGTAAAACGTGACATCTAGGCTGAATAGGTATTCGCCACGACTCTACAGACAGCCCCCAAGACTGGAAAGTTGCAAGAATTGCAGCTTGCGTTTCACCAAATAAACAGGCTCAAAAATGACATCACCGTTAGAAGAGCCAATGAGAGACGAGTTCTCTGGATGAAGCGCTAAAGTCCGAAATGAGACGACAGATCTTAAAAAAGTTAGTGAGCGATCTCCTGAGCTGAGAGATCTACTCCGACCATCCAGGGTCGAGATAGCTATAACGCGGACTTGTGAAGTCAGCAGTCTGAATCTCAAGCAGATATGTTTTAGCTTCAGTTAGGAAGCTTGGTTTTCTACTTTTTAGAATTTATCTCAAGACGAGATATATGTCCCGACTGCCCTGGTTATAGAGACTTACCTCGCTGTCATCCGCTCTGTCGGTAAAGCAATCGAGGGCCCTGTCAGACTCGATATTGTTGTGATAAGTGAACTCTGCTGACGATTCATCTTAAGGGAATCAGAGACTGTCTAAATCGTCATTGTTCCTGTAACCTTATTTACGGTGCCTCACTCTTCATTTTCTCTTCAACTGTTTTTTTTTTTAAATAAAGTAACTTTTTTAATTTACTTGGCTATAACATTAGTTGCTTCGATCACTACCTCGATCGCTACCTCGGTGACACCACATTATTCGTTCTTTATCCAGTATGAAGTCGATGAAACATTGAACTATATCAAAGTATTTGTATATTTAATTTTTTCCTTTAAACTTCTGTGTTTTCTGAGAAAATTCTGAGTTTCAGATTATGTAAACAGGTATATACGTGGCTTAGTGTAGAGACATCATTCACTGCAAACATTTATGTATTGGCCGTAAGAGATTAAATGTACCTTTTTATTCACGTGTAAGTCTCAATGGTTTTTAGAGCAGTTGAAGAAAAATAATAACTTTTGAGGAATACATTCATTCCTGAAGTAATCATAATAATATATTTTTTGTCCTTTAAAACTAAAATTAAGCTTCCATTCTTTGATGAGGTGTGTACTGTTTCAAAAAGAAATGTATTGTGAATATCGAGCGCTGTTAAGGACTTGTTATCAAATCTTGAGGTAAATATTCAAAATAGTGTGTGGTCTATCTTACTGCCTTTTTACGGAAACATCTGCTCAAGTACTAACAGTTTATTCAGTGACATCATCTCAGACGTGTTCGGCAAGAATGAAGCACTAGTGTTTTTCGTGGCAAAGAGGTATTTGTAAATGCTTTACAATAAGGGTGCTTTAGAACACTGGCTGAAAGGGAAAGGACATTGAGGAAGCAAATTATTTTATGAAAAAAAAGAACTATATAGTCTCCATTATGTACATTTAATTGCCCAATTATCTTGAATTGTGGTAAAGTGAGTTAAATGTAGCAGTAACATACTCCAATGTAGAGTACTGCTACATTTAGATGGTGCTGTAATAAATATACCTCTAAGGATTGAACACATTGTGCTCCTTTACTATGGATTGAATAGAGATTCGGCACAGAACATGATCTTAGGCAATTCTCTATATACAGACTCCATTCTTGGTACCGTTGCAATTATTCACACTGATTAGCTAACAACACTGATTTCAATACCAAACGTGCATGTGGCAGAACTACGAAATAACTTTACAGGATTCAGGTGCCAGAATGAAATATACACATAGTGTAGCTACATGACTCTAAATGACTCTAAATATGTGCTACAAACAAGTTCCTATTTTTGAAACACTATGGAACTAAACTAATACGGATGATTTATAAAATTAGGAAACCACTCTGAGGATTAAGTAAATTCCAGTGCCAGCGTACATGCATATCAAAATATCGTCTACGTTGAAACATTTATTTGTGAAAGTTCCTTTTCGATTCATTGGTCTAGTTACAAGAACAGACCATTTCTGCTATTATAGTAATAATTGAAGCTATTAGAGTTTAAATAATAGAAGGTTTTTCAGCAATCAAAATGTACTGTAAGTGCATTTTTGCAGATATCTTGTCGTAATATGGCACTTTCATAGTGCGCAAAATTAGTTAAAACGAAAAATTCTCTCTTGAACATTTAACCTAATCCCTGAAATATTTCTGACATTAAACCTGAGTTTAACAGTGTTGAAATCAATAAATGCTCATTTTTAAAACACTCGAGAAGCAAACTCATTACAAGTCTACCGGACAGACATCTGTTTTTCCTGAAGCACTTTTAAACACTTAGTTTTCATCAATATTCAGGCTGACCATTTGCTTTCAGTTACACTTGGAACAGCTTTCACGAAGTTTGAACTCTGCTACACGACAGCGAAATACTTCTTGCAAACACAACTTTGCTGTTGATTTCGAGAAAATGTCTCAAATTTTAGCTTAAATTATGATTGCGAAAAAAAGTAGTATTGATGATATCTCAAAATTCAGGCTTGTAGTATAACCTTGTTAATAGATTCTCAAATTGCTTGAGGGTTGGCAGCAACTTCATCATGATGTGTACGGGATTCAAGGTGAATTTAAAAATTCGAGGTTCTTTCTTTCTGTGAAGGACTAGCCCTTATAAGCTTGCATTCACAAGTATGTTTGTTTGTTCAATTTTCTCAATTTTATGTAAAATGTCTATGTCTGTCGAAAACCAAATGTTTACTTTCATCTTACATCATAGGTGGGATTGTAATTTATTCTTTTAACGCCAAAGGTACATTAGGGGGAAAAATTCACAGGGAAGATTATGTGGTTGTTTAGTTGGATTTTATTGACTCAAAGCTTGCAGATAAAAGAAAACGACACCGAAGTCTTACAAAGCCTACGACAAAACATAAAACTATACAGGCCTGTATTCCAAATTTTACAGGTCATAAATACCAAAAAGGAAACAGAAATGTATGATAAATTACTATTTTACTTTTATCTGAATTCGTTGGTATCAGTAGCTGTAGAAGAAATACTTTATATCAATTAAATATTATTATAATATCAATATATCAATATTACTTTATCTCTAAAAACCTTATTCCTATTATATTTAATTAAAAACAATGATCGATTTTTCCAGTTATTTAAATTAATGATTTAAAATATTGTTAAGCATATGATTAACGAGAAAAGGAAGCAATTTTTTTATGATCAGTATGACGTAGAAATTTTACCTTTTTAAGAAATAACCAATATCTTGCTACGTGTCATTCACAATTTTTATGTGATACTTGATGATAGTTCCTTATTATCCACTTTCATTCTTAACGTCAGAAAATTACTAATAACTTTCAACACTCCAGATCGATAGCCTTTTTTCATGAAATTACCTATCTGAAATTAATTTATCACAGAATATTGGAAAATGCTCTAGGATATTAATAATGCACTACTTTATTACAGAAATTTTATTATTTAGTGCACGCAGCAAAATTAATTACTGCCAACGGAAACTTCTGAGCAATATATTTTATCTATTTATATGATGTATAACGAAAATGAATGCAAACTTCATTTGTTACGGGATAATGACGTGTAAAAAGTCTTCAAGTCTTACATGATTGGCGTATTTAAAAAGTTCGTACGTAGTATGTCAATAATTTGAAAGTACGCATATTTCCAAGGTAAGATGCTAAGTTTCAGACGAATGAATATTTGTTTTCTTACAGTTGTTTATAAGTTCTTTCTGATTTACTGCAAGGAGTTTTTAGTTAATTATATTCTATGTAAGTTTCATCAATTGCTGTTTTATAAATTACGGTAATATAAAATAATTTCTGTTACTAACAACATAAGGAATCTGAAAGTGTATCATATATACCCTAAATGTATACGATTTAACATCCAATTTTGGTGTAACTAAAGCAACATAACCATAATAAAGCCTCATTTAATTTGTCTTGATTATCCCTTAAGACTAAAACAGAGAAATGCAGTATTACGTATCATCTGTAATCTTGTCTAAAGAAACTCTTTTTCATTTAATCTTTTCTATTTAAGCTTTGTGCACAATCAGATGACTATGTTATATATCATCCCTCTTTGTTTGTCGTAACTGTTATTTTTCTCTATAATGTAATTGGATTTAGATTTTTTTCAAAGTTAAAATTTGGGGCGAAATATTTCAGGTAAAGTTGCCGCATCTTTTCTCCTAGCGTGTAACTTCGGTTTTACACAAAATAATAGCTTTCCTTTCATCAATTTTTAAGGATCATGAGTTTTAATGTTTTTTTCCCCTTTTCTACTTGATTTTCTATCTGCAAAGACTCATTTATTATTTCTACTGCCTGGATTGCCTTCGTTTCTATTCAAGCACAGCACGTATTTTGGTCACTGCAGATTTTGCTTCGCTGTTAAATGGTGCTTTATCTTGTCTACTGATATTGAGACTATCCCTACCGCTTCGGAAAAGGAATTACTCCAGTAAAATTGGCATACTTCGTTTGCACGAAGTGCTTCATTTACTTTCATAAAACTAAGGTCAATTTTTTCTTCAGGGAAAAACAATTAGGTCACAGTTTTTAGAAGCTTTATACAAGGATATTGTAATTAAAATGCGCACACCATAAATAAGAAGGATACCTTTAAACTTTTACACCTAACTTATACAACAAGAAAAATTTTAAGAACAGAAATGAGTTACTTCCCACAGAATAACCACACAGGTTGAGGTCAGTGTATATATTAAACATAAAGATATATAAATATATATATATATATATATATATATATATATATATATATATATATATATATATATTAATATATATATATATATATCTATATCTATCTATCTATCTCTCTCTATAAATATATATATATATATATATATATATATATATATATATATATACATTGGGATCTCGATCTATCGTTTTTGAAGGGACTGACTGAACTAAACGATGGATGTGGGAAAACGATAGATGCGAGAACATACAAGACAGTATTAACATACCTAAATGTTTGATTCCCTAAAATATATTTACTCACATACATAAATGCATACATACCTATAATGTAATTGAAGATAAAATTACAAAGTTGTACTGAAATCCAAGATAATAATAAAAAAAGAAATACACGTAAATACACAGGAATTTTGATTCAAGTAAAAGTCTTTAATATTCGTTTGTTTTTTGGTGGTTTTCTCTCTACAAATAAACAATATTTTTTCTGTGTTGCAAATTCCATTCTTTTCGGTATCGTTTATTGTGTGAGAGTATAAAGAAGTGGCAACCGTGAATCGTTTGTAACTAGAACCATTCCATTGCACTGGATGGGGTCCGACATAAGACCACCAGGAAGTTTTGCTTCCGGGTGAGTTTGCTTCGGACAGTGTAGAACTGCAGCAATCAGAAACTTCTCACACCCTAGACCAAACAGCAGGGCGCCTCCATCCCAAGGCCAACAGAAAAGCCAGAGGACAGCAGGATCGGCTCAGGTCGGCTGACTGTGAGCCATTGCTGATAAGAACAGAAATGTTGAATAGTCGGAGAATTTGGAATGACTTGCTAAAAATAGGATACTCCAGGGGCTAAAGAATTAAGGAACACCAACAGCGAATAAATAATGGGAGTGGTACAATAACGCGAAACCAGGCTAAACAGGAGAGAACAAAAATGCGAGACCTTGCATGTCAAATGTTCTGCTCATTGTTTAATTAGAACGTCATTCTAGCTCAATCCAGACATTTATATTCCAGGTTCAGTTATTATGAAAAAAACGATCGATCCGATAAATTTATATAAAGCTGCGATATTTTGAACGAATATTGCGGGAAAACGATAGATCGAGGAACGATCCATGAGGTCTGTTTTTGCTTTTTTTCTATGGAATTTATTCGGGACTGGGTGAAATAAACGATACATAGGGGAAAACGATCGTTCGGGGAACGATGGACCGAGATTCCACTGTATATATATATATATATATATATATATATATATATATATATATATATATATATATATAACTGGATGACGTGGAAGGCACGTGATCAGGTGGAAGTGGTATTTAACTGCTGCTGAAGAGTCTGCAGAATCATTCTTTCACTTACTTCTGTGAGTGATGGGAAAGGCTGCGGATCTAAGCGACTTTGATAGAGGGCAGATTGTAATGGCTCGAAGGCTCGGAACAAGTATTTCCGAAACTGCACTACTCGTGGGTTGTTCGCGACCTACAGTTGTTAGTACTTATGCAAAGTGGATGAATGACGGTGAAACCAGCAGTAGACGACATGGTGTTGGACGTACACACGCTATCAAAGAAAAAGGTCGTCGGAGACTGTCTCGCATGGTGAAGCAAAACCGGAGCCAGACAGTCGCTCAGCTGACAACCCAATACAATGCAGGGCCAAGTAGAATAGTATCGCAGCACACTTTCAGCGGACACTGTTGGATATGGGGCTACGCAGCAAACGTCCTACTCGTGTGCCTTTGCTGACCAAGCATCATCGCCAACTGCGCCTGCGCTGGGCCCGAGAACATCGCGACTGGTCCATGGATCAGTGGGAGAGAGTTGCCTGGTCAGATGAATCACGATTTGTCATTCATCACGCCGATGGCCGTGTCAGGATACGCCGTCTTCCAGGCGAACTGTTGCTCCGTCAATGTACAGTAGGTCATACACAGGCCGGTGGTGGCGGTATTATGCTTTGGGGGACGTTCTCTTGGGCGTCTCTGGGACCCGTGGTTGTGGTAGAGCAGACCATGAATGCTACAGGGTATCTGAACATCATTGTGGACCAGTTGCACCCATACATGGCCTCTGTTTTTCCAGCTGGAAATGGAATGTTCCAACAAGACAACGCCCCGTGTCACAAAGCTAAAATTGTGTTGGAGTGGTTCCAGAACATGATGCTGAATTCCAGTTAATGTCCTGGCCCCTAACTCACCAGATGTCAATCAGATAGAACGCGTTTGGGATGTCATGGGACGGCAGCTCAGAGTTCAAAGACTACCAATTCGCAATATCTCGGATTTGCGTGACCGTTGCTTAAACATCTGGTACAATCTGTCTCCGGCCATCTACCAAGGACTTGTGGCATCCATGCGAAGACGGGTTGAAGCTGTGTTGCGCGCCAAAGGTGGGCCAACTCGTTTTTGACAGGTGGTCATAATGTTTTGGCTCTTGAGTGTATATATATATATATATATATATATATATATATATATATGAATTTCCTGATTTGTGGTTATATATTTGTTAGGAATTTAGTGTGTAAAAATGGCTTATCTAAGCAAAGGTAGAATGGTTGATCTTCAGATTTTAGCGTGAGGACTAGGAGAACAACCAACCCCCAAGTTAGTCATTACCGAATTAAAACAATTAATAGAGAGTATCTCAAATTATGATGAGAAATTCGTTAGGGGTCTTCTTGAGACCATTATGGAAGATAGGTTACGAGAAGAAGATGAAGAAAAAAAAGGGAGAAAGAGGAAAGATATATGATCTTTGCTATGGAGAAAGAGGAAAAACATGGAGCTTTAGAATTGGAAAAATTGCGCCTAACAGCTCAGACTCGTGTTGAGACTCCTGAACATTCCCAGATTAATGCCAGGAAATTTTACTCCGATTTTCAGAAACTGATTCCTAAATTCGAACCAGAAAAATGGGACATTAGCCTGTATCCTGTTCTTTTTGAACGGCAAGTGAAAAGCGATAAATTTAGAGAAGGAAGAGTGGGTGTCAGTGTTATTGGGTCTGTTACCTCTCGAGGTAGTGCAACTGATAGCTCGCGAGTCGGACGAGAAGGCGGAGAATTTCGATCACGTAAAATCTTTGATGCTCCAAAAATTTAAATTAAGCCCAGAGACCTTTAGGCAAAAATTTGCACGACACCAAGAAAAAACGGAAAGTACCTGGAAAGAGTTTACTTTTGAAATTGGGAATTATCTAGAGGGATGGTTAGAGGGGTTAAAAAATTGCGACTTTGAGTCCTTAAAAGAATTTCTGGTCGTGGACCAAGTGAAAAAAACGCGTAACCATGGAAGTAAAAGATCACTTCATCGATGCTTGGCCAACCTTGAAATATATTTCCGAACTAACCGAGAAATTAGATAATTAAGATGACGTGCGAAAGGTTAGGAATCGGAGGGTTAGGAATCGGAGAACCCTCGTTATCATTGGAAGAAAAGGTTCGGAGATAGAAACGTAGCTCATTTTGAGAATCCTCGAAAACCAAGGTGTTTTAATTGCTCGAGTACCGAACATTTTAGATCAAACTGCACCCAACTTACACATGCAAATTAAGATAAGTCTGATACCCTAAATAACCTGGAAGAAAAAAAATCAGCCCAAATTATTAGAGCCTTATTTAAGGGAAGGATTTGTAAATAAGCATAAAATTTACATCTTACGGGATACGGGTTCGACCCTGGACGTGGTATGTAGGAAGTATGTGGACCCAAATTTGTTTTGTAAGTAGAACGTCTGGGTGAAAAAGCCGTTAGATGTTAATCACATTTGCTTACCCTTAGA
The DNA here is from genome assembly GCA_907164885.2 of Dolomedes plantarius. NCBI lineage: Eukaryota > Metazoa > Arthropoda > Arachnida > Araneae > Dolomedidae > Dolomedes > Dolomedes plantarius. Next base: position 175,991,027 of record OU015497.1, read on the forward strand.
GGTTGTGGAAATCGAGGGAGAATTTGGGAAAATACACACGAAAGCGGCGGTTTGTGAGGATATTTTAGACGAGGGCAGGTACCTTCTGGGCAACCGGACCGCGGGCCTTATTAAAGAAAGGCGGAGCTATGAATTCGAGAACGCGGAAAGGATAATAGCCGTACAAACAGGTTCCTGGGTAGGGCAGAAAAAGGATCAGGAGCAAACGGTTTCCATAGAAACTACGGAAGATGAAAATCAAGTAGAGCCGTTTATTATTCCACCCGTGGAAAAGTTGGGGCTGGAGATGTCGCTTCTTAAGGTCAGTCATGACGAATTTAAGAAAGCGCAGCAAAACTGCAAGAGTCTGGAAGAGTTGTTTCCCTTATCACAGGCGCGTGACGAACCAAATAGAAACACCTACACGATTGAAAACGACTTACTGTTGAAGACTCAGATAGATAAAGTGGGGAACTTGGATAAATTGTTAGTAATACCGGAGAAGATGCGGGGCAAAGTAAAGGCCTTGTGCTATGAGGGTACCTCTACTCATTTAGGAAGTACCACATCGAAAGATAAACTAGCGAGGTATTTTTATTCGCCCGGTAGTTTTAAAGAGATGGGAAATTACGTTCAAAAATGCGATAGTTTCCAGAGGGCAGACAATGGAAATGAACAAAAAAAGCCCCTTTAAAGCTTGTCCCTGTGATTCAAGAAACGGTTACTAAAATTAATATTGATGCATGCGGACCGTTGCCCCCGTCAGAAAAGGGGAACAGGTACATGATTACTGCGATTTGCATGGCTTCAAAGTACCCCGAAGCAATCCCTGTGTCGGATATAGGTTCCGTAACCGTCACAAATGCCCTACTCAATATTTTTAGTAGAATGGGGTTTCCGAGGGAATTCCAATGCAATTTTGGGACATACCACCCATTACGCATGTGTTTTCGGTTATCCAACTCACCATACTTTTTTAGTAAATTAATGGCCAAAGTATTAAGCGGTTGCGAAGCCTTTGCCTTTCCGTACATAGATGACCTTGCCATTTTTTCTGATAGTTGGGAAATGTATCTCAAACATATCGATTGCGTGTTAGAACGAATAGCGAGAGCAAAATTGACTATTAAGCCGTCAAAGTGTCGTTTCTCTCAGGACCATGCCAAATATTTGGGTCACATGGTAGGAAACGGGTGTCGGTCTCCGGCCGAAGCAAAGATCCAAAGTATCATAAACTTTCCGACTCCTCGAACCAAGACTCAAATCCGCGCCTTCTTAGGTATTGCTGGTTACTACAGCCGATACATACCGATGTATTCTAGTATCGCCGCGCCCCTCACGGACGCGTTGAAAGGAAAAATTAGGAAGGTGGCAGTTATTTGGAGCGAGGCTTGTGAAAAGTTATTTTTTGAGTTAAAAGGGAGACTCACGAATCAGCCAATTCTATATGCGCCGGATTTTGGAAAGGAACATTTTGTTCAAACAGATGCATCTGATACGGGCATGGGAGTAGTTTTGTCACAAAAAAACGACCGAGATGAGGAACACCCCATTTTATTTTTGAGTACGAATTTCACGGAGGTGGAAAAACGGTATGGTACTACTGAAAAGGATTGCGCGAGTATCATATTTGCAGAAAAAAAACTGCATTACTATCTGGATGGAAAAGAATTTACTGTGAGGACCGATCACAATTCCTCGGTATGGCTTAGAACCAATGCCAGTACAAATCCTCGACTGATGAGGTGGGCCTTGTTTCTAGAGCCTTATAGTTTTAAAATTGTGCACCGATCAGGAAAGTCAAACATGAATGCGGAAGGTCTCAGTCGTGTCGCATTGCACTAATTAAGAAATTAAATTGTAAATCCTAAAGTGCACAGTGTATAGAGTGTCACTGAAGTAGTTCCTTACGTTTTAGAAAGATATAGGATTGTTGTATTTTGTGTGCATTTTATAAGTATATCTATATTTCTTTTTCATTTTATTTTACCAGTAAATGAATATTGCATTATAGAATGTAAGTATTATTTTTTGAGACTGCCCGTACAAAATAACTGCACTGAACGCGAATTTAATGGTTTATTAGTTTTCAAAATTTTGGTTATGTGTTTGTTTATTTTTTTATTTTGCAACTTGAGTGTTGAAAGTGGTGCTTATTGTTGAAATACCTTCCTGTGTTTGTGTCCTCTATTCTGTATGCAAGCTCAAACTGTGCCCATTGTGGTTCCTAGTGGGACATGGTGTTTCCGATGAAAAAAAACGACTTTTCATCTACGACGAAAAGTTTCCTCGGGTATGGAGGAAGCTGTGACGTCACGCATGTAATGTGCGGTTCTCACGATCTACGAAGAAGCCCGTCGACAGCTGCAGGCCTTAAAAACTTTCCCACGTGTTTGCACAACATTCTGAAAATTCTGTGGAGGGTAAAAGGCTACCCCTTACGGTTTCACTGCCAGAGTTCGACGTTTTGGGATGTCTGCGGGTTAAGCCTCAGTTTTGATCCTCACCGACTAAATCGGCGAAACGCCGCCACCCTCACTCATAAAAATGTCACCGTATCCAAGACTGCCTGCGAGCACGGAATTTCTCGTTTTTTCTCTAATCGCCACCGGCGAATATTCCAAACTGGGTATATATGAGGGACTCTGTTTTTCTTTCGAGAGAACACCTGAAACATCTGGGCTAGAGCGACTTCGGAGATTTCTGCTCCCTGAAGCATGAGTTGTCGTTATTAACATCGTTTGTACCAGTCTGTTGATACTTTAAACTGCTTTAACCAACACTTCTCTTGTTACGTTTGTTTAAATAAATGTTAAGTTTTTCGTTACTTCTGGCCTGCTAATTTAGACCACTCGGATACCACGCCAGTTGAACACGTTTCGCTTTAATATGCTACAATATATATATATACATTGCTGGCCACTGTAAATGCAACACCCTGAAGGAAACATGCAAATAACATGAAATTTACAACATGCATTAGCAGAGGTGAGATATGCAAATGATTAGAATTTCGGCGCAGACGCACATCAAGCGCGCCTGTGGCGACACTTCAAAGCGCTATTTAAGGCTTGGAGATTTCGACGTTTTCAAGTTCGGCAATTGTGTTTTTCTTGTGTTTTTTTCAAAAACACGATCAATTATGCCTCGTCGAAAACAGCGATCATCTTTTGATCAAGTATCCGAGTTCGACAGAGGAAGGATAGTGGTCTACCGAGATTGTGGATTATCTTTCAGGGAAATCGGTAGTCGTGTTGGACGAAACCAAACAACTGTAATGCGGATATGTGATCGTTGGATGCAGGAGGATACGACGGACCGGCGTGTTCGATCGCATCCACCTCAGCGCACCACTTCACGTGATGACAGGCAAATTGTGCGCATGGCAGTGACGGATCGCTCAGTCACATCACGAACCATAGCACAACACATGCAGTCTGTAACGCATCATCCAGTATCTGCGCGTACCATTCGACGCCGTTTACAGCAGAGTGGTCTGTCCGCAAGACGTCCATTGCTTTGTCTACCCTTGACGCAGAACCACATACCTCTCCGCCGCCAATGGTGCGATGACAGAAGGATGTGGACTGAAGAATGGAATGAAATTGTCTTTACTGACGAGTCACGCTTCTGTCTGCAACTCCACGATGGTCGCATTCGTGTCTGGAGACACCGTGAAGAGAGGATGCTGAACAGCTGCGTTATGCACCGCCAAACTGGTCCTGCACCGGGAATTATGGTATTGGGCGGTATTGGATATTACTCTCGCACACCTCTAGTACGCATTGCCGGTACTTTAAACAGCCAGCGCTACATCTCCGAGGTGTTGGAGCCAGTTGTCCTTCCTTACCTTCAGGGCTTGCCCACAGCCATATTTCAACGGGATAATGCGTGACCACACGTGGAACGCATTGTCTAACGGTTCTTCGTCAATCGCCAGATTGAATTGCTTCCCTGGCCGCCTCGCTCTCCGGATCTTTCGCCGATAGAAAACATGTGGTCCATGGTTGCTCTACGATTGACCCAGATTCCATCCCCAGCTGCCACAGGGGGTCAACTTTGGCAACGTGTGGAAGCTGCTTGGTCTGCTGTACCCCAAGAACTCATCCAAAGTCTCTTTGAACCAATGCCGAGGCGTGTGGCAGCGGTGATCTCCAACAATGTCGGCTAGTTTGGCTACTGATTTTGGCAGGAACCACACTTCACAGAAGTCTATAAATTTAATCATTTGATACTTGGTCGACATGTTATCTACAAAATAAATTTTGTTGTGATATCTCTTGTCTTTCTTGGTGTTGCAATTTGGATGACCAGCAGTGTATATATACATAAAATCTATAATTCCCATTTCTTCACTTTTCTTGACCCGAAACGGGGATACTCAACGAATCTTCGTTCAATTCAAGAATATCAACAAGCAAAGCAATAATCAAGAAACAGGTTATTTGCACTTATCCGCCGTCATTGCAGAGAAAAACAGGCAATGAATAAAGACCAGATGCGCACTCATCCGTTTCTGCGGGACAAGTGCTTACAAATGTCTTGGATCTTATAAATATTTTCGGTTCTGAAAACTTGAAACTATAAAATTAAAAGTTTTTAAATGTATATTTCGAAAGACGAGATTTCGTGGGAAATCTGAAAAAGCTTTCACATTTCTAGTTGCTAAAACCAATTTTATACAGTCCTTTCTCAAAGTTAATCTTTGTATATAATTGTATTAACGTAAAAATCTTTGTATACGTTAATATCTTTGTATTACGTCTACACATGTCCTGATTACCCTTATGCATTTTAGAATTAGATGCTAGTTACATATTTTATCACATTTTCATAGTGTAAACAGTATTAGGTGTTAAACATATTGATAGTAATTACAAGAATAATTCTAATCGGGGCTGTCAACTTAGCTTTTTACTGCGCAATCTTTTGATAGATAAACTGAATTCTCATCAGTTTTTTTCAAAGCAAACATTATCTATTCTTTAAAAATCGTTAGTAATCATACAAATGCGATTGTTATTTCTCTATATCTGGAACTTAAATTTAATAACACGCGTAAATATTAACGTAAAATATATTGTTTCCTCACATGCAGTTTAAAAGTAGAAAAACAGCTATGGATGTTTGTGAATGTCTTTTAACGTATGCATGATGATTTGTGTAACTTCACAAAATGACATCATTTCGTGATATCATTTGTTCTTTATCTCCATCCCATTTTAAAAGTAATTACTCTGTTGTTTAGAAACTGCTCTTGATGGCGAGCATATACGCCCTATTCGGGCGCAATTCTTTGGATATATATTCTGAAAAATGTTTTCCTCTTTTGTGTTTTATTCAATTATATACATCTATGCGCCCTATACATCACGAATTTAGATCCACAGTATATTATACAGCACATTAACTGAACAGCAAAGTGAACTTTTTATCTCCGAATCACGCGGAAACCATGAAAACGGTACGACAGGAGTGGAAAACATTAGCTATTGTAAGAGATAAAAATGTCAACTACTTTACAGTTCTCCCCCGAAAATCCTCTTTTCTGGAGGATAATGAGAAAAACTTTAAATGCATTTCGTATCTGGAGAGATAAGATTGCTCTTTCTGGAAATATTCAAGAGAAAGAACGGTATTTTTTTTCGTTTACTTTAATAGGAAGGACTCTGAGAGAGAGCGATAGTTTCTTTAGACCAGATTACAGATGATATGTAACAATGCATTACTTTGTTATCGTCTTAAGGGATAATCAAGAGAGATTAAATCAGGCTCTATGATGGTTATAATGCTTTAGTGAGGTATAAAAAGTAATCCAAGACAATGCGAAACTAGCTTTTATAACTATATAAAAATTAAAAAATTGGTATGAAAATATTTTTAGATTACGGAACTATGTAATTCTCCCTGAAGCAATTTTAAGTCATTCTGTTAAGATAAACATACTTTGTATCTAGTTGGTTATTTCGATCATTTATTTTCCTCAATAAGACTAAACACACAGCTACAAAAAGGAATCGAGTATACTGATTTAAGCGTGTAATTTATAAAATTTCAAAAGTATGACTGAGGTAATGGCAGTGATAAAACATCTGAGAAAACTCATCAGGTTCTTAATATCTTTTGAGGTAAATATTTCTTACGGGAATACAGGTAAGATATTTTATAAAAGCTTGACAGCTTTGATCCTTGGAATAATTAACAATCTCAATAAATTGTGAAATGACTTTAGTTGTATTTATATTTATTGAAACACTGAAGAAATTACTATTGTAGAAATCGAATATTGAATAAATTCTTATTTTACTCTCCCTTCAGGGTACTTATTGGTTAGGGCCTTGCTGAGAAGCCAAAGAACAAGGGCGGAAACTAGGTCCAAGGTTATCTGTACGCTAAAGATGTATAATCTTGCTTTTATCTCCGTCTCTTCTTGAGTTGTAAAATTTATACTAGGATTCGTGATAGATGATGATTTTTTACAAAATGAAGTGGTTGACTGGATTTTCTCATCCACCATAAAGAATCAGCAGAAATTCCGCACTGGGAATTCCTTTCTCTCGGTTATGCCTTGCTGAGGAATTCATACTAACAATGGCAAAACCCAAGTCCACGGCTATCTCTACGCTGGAGATGCATATTTTGGCTTTTGTCAGAGCAGTTATTCGTAATTAATTTAATAATGAAACTGGCATTACAGTTCCCACACAGATGTATTTTCCTTTATTCATCCTAGGAGTTTGATAGTATGAATTAGCGCTATCTCTTCGTTTTTAGACGTTTTTAGAGCTGCTGTTTAGTAAAGCCTCTGTATGTGAGCTAGCAAACACCAGTGCATATTAAACGTTCAAGATACATATATTAAAAAAATACTCAGGGAATCTTGATTTCACGCATCCATCGGACATTATTTATTAACTAAGAGAATAATATTTTTACCAACTGATTGTAACTTTTTAATCAACAAGACACGAGAAATCCAAAATGGCACGCCTGAAACTTCTGATAAATATATAGTATTAAACCAAATTTTAACTTCTCCTTATGCAAAGTTCCTTCATTTTAAAAAAAAGATTGAAACTTCTTTAATTATGTTTATACATATACACATTAACCACAAATTGTGATGAAAGAAATCAATCAGCAACCGTGTCTCTTCATTTATGAAACCCACTCAGTGACGTTTTATCGTACGCCTACAAGTAATTGTCAAAGGGTGATGTTATACATGACTCATAGCTACTATTCCCCGACAGAGACTTGGAAATCGCAGTGATACTCCTGCAACGTCCAAGGAACGGATATAATGAAAACTAATTTTACATACATACATGCGTAAATATGTTTATTTTTTTACGTCAATCTTTGAAAATGTAAATACACATGCAGTAAATAAAAATTATTTGGGCAGGTCTATAATTATATGACTAGAGTTAAGCTCGTATATTATTTACAAGAACTCACACAATCATCTCTACGAGTTAAAATAAACACGTAACTCTCAATGTATGATACGCCTTAATCTTCTCCTCTAAGGAAGAATTTTTTTGAGTTATCCAGGATAAAAAAAAAATCGCGATTCCCCTAGACAAATAAAAATCACACGTGCATCCTTGCGCAAAGTATCTTGCAGCCTGAATTCTTTCAGAAGCGTCATTCCGATGCCAAAAGGGGAGAAAAACCAATTCCCCATTTCTCCGCACTGGATTTCTTCATGGCAGGTTAAATATCTGACAGGAAGCATTGTATGTAAACAAAACAAAGCAGTAAAGGCAAACAGAAGGGAGTAAAGAAGACAGGCTGACTTATTTTGAATGTGCGCTTATATACAGATGCGCCATCTTTAAACATATAATTTTTTTAATTTAGGGGTTTACTTCTTTTTTTATAATTTAACGCCTTAAATACAGCTTTGTTTTGTTTGATACGACAATTCTTAAGATGCTTTAGATAAAGATAAGTTGTTTTTTCTCTAAATGTAAACATTGTAGTTTTAGCTGTATGTCTTTTTTCCCTACTTACTATTTTATATCAAGTGAAGCAGTTGATGCCAGTTTAACATTGTTTAGACCAAGGTATTGAGAAAAATTAAAAAATAAATATAGTGTCTTTCTCTCATTTATCCTTTTGCATCAAGTGAATATGAATTTATTTTTGCCTGTTTAGAATTGTTTAGATAGAAATACTGAGAGAAATTAAAATGTGAATAAAATATTTACTTTGAACATCAGCAAAGAAAAACATGAACAGAATTACACTAGAATCATAGTACTATTTAAAAAGGATAATTTTTGAGAAAGACTGCACTACATACAGGGTGACAATTATTGAGCTATATGAAATAAAATATCAAATTAAAAAAAACTACTGAGTTAAAAATTTTTATTCCAATTTGAAAAGTAACTACAGATAATGAGATTTAGTTTATGACACGTTCGGTATGCTTGCCATCAATGGCTATGATGTGGTGCAGACGAAGAGCAAAATTCTGCAATAATTTTTGCTCGAATAGCAGGCCTTGACGATGGGTATACGCTCAGAAAATCTGTATTTCAACATTTTCAACGAGAAATGAACAACAACGATACGAGTGCGCATGCTCAAAAAAATCCTAACATGCTCTGCATTCAACCACCAAGTTTTCACTGAATCTTACCAATGGTTCAAAAGTTATCAAGTTTTTCTTCATATAGCTCAATAATTGTCGCACTGTATAAGACTACATTATAATTAACATAATATTACGGTTATACTAAGTTGTTATTTTTCACAACATGTATGTCCGAATTCCGGATTAGGTCGAGTGATTACTTCCCAGAGCACTAAATTTCAAAGTCATGAAATTCATATGAGTGGAGACAATGGCGGGAGTAACTATGATTCTCTTAGGGGAATTGTAGCCTCTATGGGAGTTGTAGGATGCACTGTGTTTGGCGTGGATTGCCACCACCTCCACGTGGTCCGACTAGAAACTGGACTTATCCAGGCCAGAGAGGCATGGTTGGTGACCGAGTCTTGTTCCTTATGGAGTAAGTACTAACAAGTTACAAAGACCCCAAGATAATTTCTGAATCAGAAGGAACTCTTGTGTGTGCTGGACTGCACGAAGCGACCATGTATGCTCAACCAATCTTTCCCCACGATTTCTGGTTGATTGGCTTAACTTTTTGGATTTTACGTAAATATATATGCATAGAAGTTTTAGCTGTTACTCTTTTTTACTCACTTATCATTTAACAGCGAATGAAATTGAATTCATTTTTGAAAATTTAGCATGGTTTAGACAAAGGTACTAAGAGAAATTAAAATGCAGATATATATTTTACTTTCAGCAAGAGTAAAAAAAAATATTGCAGAATGACTCTACATTTATGGTATTGTATAAAATGGATAATTTGAGAGAACGTGTTTATTATATTATCTTAATATTAAGATTGTATTAAGTTTTTATTCGCTAAATGTAAAAATGGCATTTTTAGTTGTTAGTCTTCTCTTCTCTTTTATCATTTTATATCATGTGAATTCTATTTTACTTTTGACAATTTAGCTTCTTATAGACAAAAATATTGAGAGAAATTAAAACCTAAATGTATGCCTTACTGTCATCGCTTGAAAAAAAACATTTGCAGAAGTGCACAAGAATTATGGTACAATTTAAAAGTGGTAATTTGTTAGAAAGACTACATTATATATATGGTACATTATATTCCTTTAATAGTGAGAATATATATATATATATATATTAAAAAATAATTTAGATGTATGTGTTATATTCGGAAAATAGCAATATAGTTTTGCCTTTCAAATTTGCGACAAAATTATTAAAAATTCCATGAGAAAATCAACAGCTTTCTATGAGCGAGAAATGTCATACTCAATAGAATTTAGCTGGCAGATATTTATATATAACTGACGTGATAGAAAATTATTCAAATACTTTTTTCAAAAACTGGATAGTATTATTCCGACTAAATAGCATTACTCCGAGTAAAGAATATTTTTAGTTTTGTCGGGATATTTTGATCTTCTATTCCATATGATCTTCGAAATAACTGAAAAGTTGAAAGTATGATGTCGAAGCAGCCAGCATTCTATTTAATATTTAAATATAAACTTATGCCAAACCATACACACCATTTAAAGACTCGAATTAAATTGCAAAAATTGCTTATAAATTCCTGTATACATAGAAGAAAATTTCCTATACAAGTATTCAAAATGGCAGAGAAAAAAGTTATTCCACTGACAAAAAACCACTCAGACATAAAATTTGCATGTTCCTTCTTATGCAGAGTAAAGTAAAAGATTCAGTTGTCTCAGAGAGACGTCATTTTGATTATTTTGATTCAGGGAGTAGGGAAAAGGGATTCTCCAGTTTACCCGCTATCGGTTTCTTTAAGGAAGATTAAATATCCGACAAAGGCATTGGAAACAAACAAAAGGGGGAAAACCTACATCCAAAATAAACGGAGAAAATCTCTGTTATTTTTGTTTTCGCAATTAAGCAAACATATTCTTTAACTCTTTGAGTGTTTGTTCATTTTTTATTATAATTCGGTTTTTTACAATGGTTTTCTGGACTGGCAATCTGTTTCATCAAATAATATAAATTAGAATGTAATGAGTTAGCTTTTTGGTAATATTAAGTAAAATACGGTTTTACCTAGAGAGTAATTTAATCGTTATTTCCATTGCCTCTTGAAAAATAGTCACATAACAAGCAATTTTATGTAATTATTAGCTTTTATGGCTGGTTGGTAGAAGCCATATTGGATTCAGCTAATTGTAACCAGTCAAGAAATATTTCAAGTTTTTATCGACTTACATTTTACCTGCATACCCTGTTGAAAAAAAAGTTACGGATTACCTGTATGGGAATATTAAACCTAGTTTAGTTTATATTTATTCTAATAATTATTTTTATATAGCTTTATTTCATATATTTTTGTGTTTATTAATAGAGAACAAACTTTATATATTTCATAACTACCCCTCCCCATTTTATCTTGCAATATTTTTCCGGACTGTCAATCTGTTATATCAAATATGATAAATTAGATTGTAATGAGTTACCTTCTTTGTAATATAAGTAACATACTGATTTACCTATAGACTAATTTTACCGTTTCTTTCATTGCTCTTTGGAAAATATTTGCATAATACTCTGCTTTATGTAATTATTAGCTTTTATAGTTGCTGGGTAGTAGTGATATTGGCTTACCTCAGGTCCGTTGTAACTCATTAAGAAAAATTGTCCAATGATTATTGAATTAGATTTTACTTGCCTATACCCTGTTCAAAAAGTTACGTTTTGCCTATATGGGAATATTAAACCCAGTTTGGTTTATATTTATACTAGGTAATAACAAATATTTTTATATAGCTTTATTTCATATATTTTTGTTTTCATTCATAGAGAACAAATTGTATGTCTTTCATAACTCTCCCCCCTCTTTTTTCTTGCAATAATTTTCCGGATAGCCAATCTGTTACATCAAATATGATAAATTAGATTCTAATGAGTTAATTTTTTTCTAATATGAAGTAAATACTGATTTACCTGTAGAATAATTTAATCGTTATTTTCAATGCCCGTTGAAAAATAGTCGTATAACAACTCATTTTGTGTAATTATTAGCTTCTATGTAATTATTAGCTTTTTATGTAATTACTAGCTTTTTGGCTGCTGGATAGTAGTCATATTGGCTTACCTCAGGTCATTTCTAACCCATTAAGAAAAACTGTCCACCAATTATCGATTTAGATTTAATATAGAGAGATTTTTTTCTTTTACTCTGTTATCGCATTCAATTTAGAAATTTTGAAACCCCAAAGATAAGTATATGGGCTTGAAAACACATTATACCTTATTTTATTCCCAAATAATTCAAATTTAAATTATTTGCATTTCTTGTAAAGAATGAAAAGATGCCCGGGAGAATAGAGGAAGATACACAAATTTATTCCTCTATTATGAATTAAAATTAAAAGAAAAAAATCTTTTGATCCAAACCAACATTGGAAAATATATTCTAATTAGGTAAACATTGAGCTGGGGTAATCCAATATAGCAATTACACAGGAACCTTCAGCATCATGCACAGCACTACTAAGATGCTTAAATTTTCGCCTGCTCGAAATTGTAGTTTGAAGAAATTTTTTTCAATTGCTTAACTACAAGTTTAATATGAGGCAAATACGTAGATAATGTCAATACATTTAAAATAACTAAATTCTGTTCAGTGCACTGCTGAGGGTACTCATTGAAACGTCTGTTTAGAATTAGATTTGATAACTCTGTTAGAAAAAGGAAGGGCAAATGTAGTCTTTATCATAAAAATCCTTTATAAATATTATTATAAATATGTCTTAATTCTGCACTTTTTGTTGTTGCTTGGAGTAAGACATATTGCTCACATTAAGATTTTTCTGTGTTAGAATCCATATAGAGAAAATATTTTGTGCTACACATCGATTGCTTTTAGAAACTGGGTTATTTTTTCTCAAAGCACCAAAAGGAGAAAAGGCACCTGCCCTCCTGTATATTATGAAGTTAAGATGTGTTTGGACTGGAATGCTTCCCCATTGAATCCAGATGTTAGATGAATTGAGATAAAAACAAAATGTTTCATTTGACTCGTGGTTTTTCATTGCAACTATCTGAATTGGCCCATTTCAACAGGAAATAACTATTCAAAGATTTCGAGTGCGCATGGTCTTGGTTTTATATTTTTTGCTGTCGTACAAAAATTTTTAAGGAGTTGTCTCTTTCAATTCCTTTTATTGATTGTTTGATGTTGTTCTATCGGGAGACGTACTAATACCTTTTTTTAGGAAAATGCCAAGGATCATACCGTCACCAGTGAATTTCAATTGACTACTAGAAGGGCCGGCACCAAAGGTGAGGCAGCGAGGTGACCGCCTCAGTGAAAATGATACAGTAAAAATACGAAATATCTAACAAATAACGAAAAAATATTAATTGTTTAACTTAAAATGTAAATACATTCATAAAAATATACAAATATAAGTGAATATTTAGACTATTTTTTATAAACCCCTGAATTGGAGATTTCGATAATTAAAATTTGAATGCCTATTTCCAAACGTTGGTGCAACTCTAAGAATTTGACTCACTCTACCCGTAACTTTTGTAGCAGCTGAGCGCAATTTTTCTATACAGAAAAATTTTATGAAATATCTACGAACAACAACTGAAGAGTGAATGAATGATGGAGGAATAATTTCTACAGAAAAGACAATATGAATAACAATAAATTATACAGATGCTACCAAACTATTTGCTGCAATAAAGAGTCAAAGAATAATTTAGAAATTACTTTTATTGCGTAACAATTTATATGAAAATTTACTTACTTTCTAATTTATTAAGTTCTGTAATTTTTAAAATTTTTAGGTTTAAAAAAATAAATGCATAGTTTTCCTAAAATGTCCGTTAATCTATTAAGTAGACTATATAATAAATAGACTATTATAAATAGTTATTAAGTCTACTTAATAGACTTAATAACTATTTATAATAGTCTATTTATTATAGATACATTTGACCTTTCCGTATAAGTATAAGTCGAGAAGCGTATAAAAGTCTCAGAAAATTTGAAAAAGTGCCGTTTTTAAAACTGGCCTCAAGCACCAGAGTTGATCGGCCCTGTTATGACTACTAGAAGCATAATATACAAAAGTAGTGCAGCTTTAACCTCCTTTAGTTCAATTTAGGTCTGAAAGGAGTTCCGAATTTCAGTTTTGTAGTTAGTTCAGAATTGAACAAAGAAAGAGTAGTGATTGAGCAGTGGTGCTGAGCAAGTATGATAATGTATGACAAGGATCGTTAACAACGCTGTTTTTAAACGGTGGTTCCATATATGTGTGCTGATAAGGGTCAGGACCTTTTTAAGATTGAAAATAACATAGCTTGCATTTTTAAGTAAATTAGACAGGAATAGTATAAGCTTCAAATGATTTTAATTTATAAGTATGTTGTCTGAGAACTAAAGTTTTTAGTAAAAGTGAAATTGTGCCGATCATTACCAAGTAAAGTCTTCAAAAAAAACTCTTCCATTTAGTCAAAAAAAATAAGCTGAACAACATAAAACAACAACTTTACAAGTGTGTTCCATATATCATTGAGATGAACCGCTGTTGGTTAATTATCCAAACTTTACTTTCGTAGATTCTCTCAAACAAACCTCAAATAACGCCATTGTACTGATATAATAAGATTCTTTATGCCAGAATTGACAAACTTTTTTCCTTTATAAAAGTGTCAAATACAGGCAGCCTTAGTTGTCATGTAGCTATAAATCTTAGAATAAAACACCTCGAAAGCATCATAATCAACAAAGATACACATAGAAGGTAGATCATCGACAGAAATTGCTATGATACGGATCTTCCAAATGATTACCTGTTAGACTTTGTGTATGTTAAGCAATCTTACTTAGAATACACATTCTATCTCGAAGAACCCTTTAACGCTGATAATTTCGACTCCACTAAAGCCAAGCGCTAGGCTTTAGGACCAGTTTCATGGAAACTCCGTTCATTTTATTGACAGGGAAACAACGTTAAGAATATATCAGTTGGTGTAATTCCTTGTTATTTCCTCTATACAGAAAGTGCATGTTCTGTATCAATATTTCTTGCACTGGCAAATAAATATCAGTTAAGGCTGCTTTGTAGCATCTATATTTGATTCGCTGAGCTCAAAGTTTACTCTTAAAGACCTATGATTGTCGACTTTGATTCACGACTCTTAAGCCGAGGAAATATGTCATATTTTCATACTTTTTGACTCTTTGTAACTATTTTAATTTACTCCCAATTTTTCCAAATTTTATGTATATGATAAATTGATATATTTATTTTAATAAACAAATTTTCAACTCTCAAAATAATTTTAAATAATTTTTTTTAAAAATGCTTTAGATATACCTTGTTTTTTAAGCATTTTTATTGTATACTGGCTTGCGCGCAGAACTATGAAATTAATTTTACACTTAAATGTATAATTTCTGTTTTATATTTAAAATAAATAATTCAAAATACAATTGAACATAAAATATTCAACATTAAAATATTTTTTAAATTTTGTCAAAACTGCTCAAAATATACTTAAAATTTCCTTAAATTTTTGCATTCATTTACCCCTGAAAAATAACAAAATGTGCAGTGATTGCAATAATTCTAGTTCAGACCCAATAAAATAACATGATTATGCAGTAATAAAAATTTCATGGAATTATGTTTCATAGTTTTTGAGATATCAGTTGCAGAATGTTGCAAAATTACATTTTCAGAAAAATGAGTTTAAAATTTTTCTTACCATAAACTTCATTAGTAATTAAATATTTAGAATATCAATATCTCCGGAACTAAATGAAATATTTTCATGCGGTTTGCTTTATTTTGTTCAGAAATAATTAGGCTTTAACATATATTTTTTTCCATAAAATCGAATGTTTTAAAGATTTAAGGGTAGTGAGTCCCCTTAAAGTTTTTTTGTATTAAAACTGTAACGCAGAAAGAAATTTTTTACTCAGGTATTTTTTTCATTCTTAGATGATAATTTCAGAAACGCATATAATTTTTTTAAAATTTCAATAATGATAATAAAAAATTCTGGTTTACCGTATTTTAAATGCAAATTATTCTATTTGGTGGACGAAATTTATAAAGTTAAAAAGATACACCTGAAAAATTTCCGGCCATCTGCCGACGAAAATCAAAATTAAAATCAAAATTAAAATTGGGTGGCATGTAATAGGGGAAATTGGCAAAAGTATGTGATTGGATTTAAACGAAAAATGTGGTATAGAAAGAAATATTTGAGAAAGACATTGTGTTAAGTTCTTTTCTTCAGCCGGGAGTTTTCCGCATTTGTAGAATAAATAATGCTCGGATTTTTGCCGTTACCAATTACGAATCGAACATGATCTTACTCTAATTTTTGCCTGTCATTCAGCCGGATTTTCACTTGTATTATTATAATCTTGTGCACATTACTTAAAAAACAGTGAGAGACCTATGTTTTCGCGCATTCTTCTGTCTAAATCACCTGCTTGGAATAGCATGGAGAGGTATTTCTCTTCTATTTGTTTTCAAATTTCCTTTGCAAAAAGCTGGCATCGTTGTGTTCATTGTTGTTTTAATCGTTAATCCGGGCGCACA
Source organism: Dolomedes plantarius (assembly GCA_907164885.2). Lineage (NCBI taxonomy): Eukaryota > Metazoa > Arthropoda > Arachnida > Araneae > Dolomedidae > Dolomedes > Dolomedes plantarius. The sequence continues at coordinate 176,007,191 of OU015497.1, forward strand.
CTGACGAAACTGGTTTCATGAAATAGTTTCATGATGTCTGAAATTCAAGCTTGATGAAACCAGTCCGCTTAAAAACACAGAAATGCCAACACTCAATTTTATTAAGGGGACTCACGACCCTTAAGTCGAGGAAATAAGGCATATTTTCATACTTTTTGACTCTTTGTAACTATTTCAATTTACTCCCAATTTTTCCAAATTTTATGTATATGTAATTTGATATATTTATTTTAATAAACAAATTTTAAACTCTAAAAATAATTTAAAATATTTTTTAAATGCTTTAGATATACCTTGTTATTTAAGTATTTTTATTGTATATTGGCTTGCGTGTTGAACTATGAAATTGATTTTACACTTAAATGTATAATTCCTGTTTTATATTTAAAATTAATAATTCAAAATACAATTGAACATAAAACATTCAACATTATAATATTTTTTCAATTTTTTTTAAGCTGCTCAAAATATACTTAAAATTTCCTTAAATTTTTGCATTAATTTACACCTGAAAAAATAACAAAATGTGCAGTGACTGCAATAATTCTAGTTCAGGCGCAATAAAATAACATGATTATGCAGTGATAAAAATTTCATGGAATTATGTTTCATAGTTTTTGAGATATCAGTTGCGGAATGATGCAAAATTACATTTGGAAAAAAATGAGTTTAAAATTTTTCTTACTATAAACTTTATCAATAATTAAATATTTAGAATATCAATATCTCCGGAACTAAGCGGAGTATTTTTATGCGGTTTGCTTTATTTTGTTCGGAAATGATTAGGCTTTAACATATATTTTTTTCAAAAAATCGAATGTTTTAAAGATTTAAGAGTAGTGAGTCCCCTTAAATTATAGTTGCACAAGGTGATGAAATCATCGTATTTTGGAACTTAGGAGTATGGTTTCTAGAGTTAAATGTAAACGTTTGCCGCCGCGTGTTCGCAGACCAGTGCAACTTCATATATTTTGCTCATAACTCAATAATTTTAGTACAATTATTCAATTAATAATTCTTCTCTCTATAAGTGTATTCTTGCCCAAAACATGCTTAGAGAAGAATCAGTCTAGATTGTCATCTAGTAGAAAGTAAGCATTTTTGCGGGTCTACACTTTATTATTTTGCTACGACATAACTACTGTGTGTTCTGTCGCTCATAAGAGGAGGAACCTATGACTCATTTTATCTTCTACCTCTAAATTCTTGCTATAAATTTTCCTAAAATGCTTTCTAACGAACTTATTAAAAATATTGCCAATTACTTTACCACACTGACCCAGCTAAGACGAATAGTTCATGCGCCATTCTCGCTCGTAACTTTTAAATGTTTGTCCTGCCTGCTTCCTTATTTTTTTAAGTAAATTTAGTTTCACTCATTACTTAATTTTATTAGTTTTGGGGGGCTGGTTAACGTTTCCCTAACGTTTTAAAGTATGCTCTCTCAATATTTCATTGCATCTATTTCAATCTTTTTCATTGGCCCTTTCCTTGCTTTCTGGTTGACTCTTGAAACTTAATGATCCGACCCTAATATCCAACCTAAGGATCCGATCACTTTTTCTCATTTCTTCGCATTATATGTCATTTCCCATTGGTCCTCGTGATCTCATACTAATGCTGGAGCTTTGATCCGTCCAATATTATTATTTTTCTTTGTCACATTGTTTGCCTTGAACTCTAAACACTTTGTTTGTCTCATCTTATATTCTCTTTCCTCTGTTCTTTTTTACTTCTATAGCTGAAGTTTTTGCTTGCACCGTTCGGAATCTCTGCGATTGAGGGTACGGCCTATGTACTGCAATTCCCCCCATCAAGTCTTGAAAGCTCCTGAGAGACCCTTTTATTCTTTTCTTATTTCGCTGTCACCAGAAAAGTTTGAACACATCCTCGTCATCTGATGACATCGTCGAAACTGAAAATTGCAGTCCATCCAATATGCAGTGTCATGTGAAACGAGTTTGAAGAAACATGTTTCGGGAAACTGATTTCACAAAAGCAGTTTCCTCAGTTTGCGGGTCCGGCTTAGTGTTAAAATCATGAAATAATAATTTTCAGAAAAGTGATGAAAAATAAACTTACAATTGTTACGTGATTTAAAATATAGTTTTTTTACGTACGAAATATTTTAGGTATATCATGTGTAAAACCTATTTTTATAGCGTCGTAAATACTCTATAAAATGCTTCAGCATGTGCTAAAAAAGGCTTAAAACATGACGTGAAAAATGCATCTTGTAAAAATCTGAAACAAGACTTTTGTTTTGCAGAGAAACAATATATTTTGCAGCTAAAATTTTACAAAAAATCCAGAAACTGTTAAATTTGAAACAGTGTATTGATAAATATAGTTTCGTGCAGTTGAATTAAAATTAGTTTCTTACTCAAGAAAAAAATAGTTTTCATCACAGCATAAAAACTCTAAACTTATAAAAACGCGTTCGTCAATGAATAACTTCCACAAAGAACATTACTCTCTGAATAAATTTTCTAATTTTTTATGTTAGTGCACAAATTTGTACATTCACTGAAAAATATCTCCCCCCCCCCCCATCAAATTAACTTTTAAAGTAGTTAAATGGAAAAATGATATGTGTAAGGAAGTAAACCATACGAAAAAAAATCATGTAAATCATTTTTAATTGCACTTGGAGAATGCTGATATAACAAGTTCTTTTGTAGCACTGTTAATGAAAATCAGAACTGCTGAAAAAACTAGATTATATTGTATTGTTTACACAGACTTAACAAGCAACTAGTAAATGCGCAAAATTCAAAAAAAAATTTCCAAGCCAGTTTTCATTTTACAATTTTTCAAATTCAGCTACACTATCAATTTTAATATGGCGAAAAAAAATCGACAGAATTGTCTTTTACAGGATTTAATTTCACATACTTTCAACTGAGAAGTATATGGGATATGAAATATATGAAAATATGAAAAGTGTATAAATAAGGAAATATATGGAATTTAAATTTACAGCTAGAAAACAGAGGCTTCTGATAAAGAAAATCGCTTTTAGTCTTAAATAAAAACTTTAATTTTAATCTTATACAGAAGATCTCTATATATAATTCCAGCGGTGAGTTTCAAATCAGTCCTTATCCGAAAAATTAAAAATATAAATAGTTACCACTAGATTCTGATTAAAGATAGACACCTGACTGTAAGGGTAGATGGATTATGTAGCAAATCTGTCTATTTCCTTTAGATATTAAATGTCAAAATTCTAGGTTATCTGAAAAATATAACCAAGTTCCTTAATTGAAGTTATCCGTTATCCAAGATCCGTTTTAATCAGTGTTCCTTATCCATTACAGTGTTTGCTTATTTATTAAAATTATTTTGTAGTTAAAATATTATCATCTGTAATTTAAACATATATGGAAGGGTTTATATTTCATGTTTATTTTTTAGCTAAAATAGCAGTCCTTTGTCGCATTGGATACAAGAAATATACGAAATACGGTTTAGACAGTTTTTGTAAGTTCTAAAATATTCTAGCAACTATTAAATTTGAAATACGTTATTAAATAAATAAAGATGCGTGGAATTAAATTAAAATTAGATCCTTATTCGATAAAAAATGTTATTTGTCACAGCATAAAAATTCTAAACTTTATAAAAAAACGAAACACAGCATTCTTTACTTAATAACTTCCACAAGGACCATTACACTGCGAATAAATTTTCTAAACTTTTATGGAAATTCACAAATTAGTATATTCACTGAAAAATATCTTTTTTTTTCAACATCAAATTAAATTTTGAAGGGTTTAAATGGAAGAATGATATGTGTAAGGAACTAAAACATACCGAAAATAATCTAGTAAATCATTTTTATTGTACTGGGAGAATGCTGACATAACAAGTTCTTTTGTAGCAATGTTAATGAAAATTAAACTGCTGAAAAAAGTCGACTATATTGTATTGTCTTGGCAGATTTAAAAAGAAACGAGTACATGCGCAATATTTAAATTTATTTCAAGCCATTTTTCGGTTTATAAATTTTCCAACTTAGCTATACTACTATAAATTTTATTCTGGAGGGAAAAAATATTGACGAAATTGTCTTTTACGGGATTTATTTTCATATACATTCAAATGCAAAGTATATGGAATATGAAATATAAGAAAAATATGAAAAGTATAAAAATATGGAAATATATTAAAAATACGAAATATTATGGAATTTTTATCTACACCTAGAAAACACGGTAAAAGCTTCTGATAAGAAATTATTTTTTTAGTCTTAAATAAAAGCTTTCATTTTAATCTTATACAGCAGATCTTTATACATAATTGAGGCGGTAAGTTTTAAAACTGCACTTTTCCAATGATTAAAAAAATAGTTAGCACTGGATTCGGATTAAAGATACATTCCTGCATGTAGGCGTAGACGAATTTCGTAGAAAAACTCTCTATTTCCATAAGAAATTTAGTGTTAAAATACTTGGTTATCTACAAAAATACATATCCATTACAATGTTTATTTATTCAATTTCTTTTTAAGTTAAACTATTTTCATCGATAATTCATGCATAGGGTAGTCTTTATATATAAAGTACAATTCTTAGCTCAAAAAACAGTCCTCCGTCGCCTTAGGTGCAAGAGAGATATAAAAGACAGTTTAGACAATATTTATAAGTTTTTTTGCACTTTACAAAAAAACACTTATATTGGATAAGGATAGTTTTGAAACTCACCGTCTAAATTGTTTCATAAATATTAAAAGGGAAAATAAACTCTCTTTTCGTGGAATAAAATTTTATCTAGCATATTGAATATAGTTATGTCTTAAGAGGATGTTTTCAAAAGAATATCTTCACCTACGGGTAAGATTCCTATTTCATTCATCAGATCGATTTTATTTATACCAATTATTCCGCTCAATAACAAACAAGCAAACTTAGAAAGAAACAGAGACTGACCTGAATCTCGCTATACGCACATTTATGCTAAATAACCTGGGTAGTTGATCTACAAAGTACAACATAGTAAAAAAAAAGCCTTAAAAAGATCATGAAAGTTGCTGTTGCTAATGCGGATTCACTAGTCCAGGGGCATCGGCACTATTAACCGAGGTACTTTAAAGACCAACTTTTATGTGGAAACACCATATTGGTGAGTACGTGGTGGCTTTGATGCACAGAAGAGAACTTTCGAATATTCAAATGACTTACGGATACTCGTATGACGCGCAGGTGCAGCGAGTTGGAGAGTAAATAATCACAATCACAAAATGTACCCCGCCGGCTAGGCATAAACTTGAAGACAGATAATTAGTCGTTACAGTAATTCCTGACTAAGCAGCCGAGGGTCCATCTGTTCGTATTAATTTTCGGCCTTAGGAGCCGTGTCAAGGATTGGAGATGGTTCCTGACTTTTGGCCCCACCGGCCCCTCGGGGAGTGAATAAAAATAACCTGATTTTCTCCCAATCGCATTTGTCGTCCGCTTGAATGCGTTGGCGCCGGCTATTTCTCAGCAGTACGTGTTGTGCGAACGTTTTTTTCATGTAGGGATTGTTTTAATTTTGTTAAGTTTTAAAGTTTTAAATGTTGCAAGTTTATTAAAGTTTTTAAAGTGTGTTTATTCACAGCCAGAATATATTTCAGTTCGCCAGGTTGTTACCTCCCTGTAATGGAATCGGAAGGGTGTGGCAGTAGAGATATTGAAGATCAGTAGGGACCCAAACGACACTCATACAGTGCCACACGTAATCTTTGCTCTCTTGATTCACCTGAGTCTCGACTGAGCATTTGGGAATGCTCAGTCGAGACTCAGGTCGAGACTCAAGGGGAACATCTGGAGGGCTCTACCTTCCACCATCCACTTACCACGAATGAGAAGTTTCCGACCTCTGTATTTAAGGAGCTCATTCCACTGAATTCCTCCAGCGTACACACGGGGACATTCACTGGTGCTTGTCGGCTTTTGAACCGAGCCCCTTCAGTTCTGAATTCCAACGTGCTAACTGCTAGGCTTTCATGGGTCCTATGAAAAAAAAGAGAAATTTCTTTTCTGGAATGCATATTTCCCCTTTCTCCGAATATTTAAGCCATGCTCAAAAGTCCAACAGAAGGTAATCCCAGGTCCATACCTGCAAGCTGAGGTCCCTCCGTCCTATTTCTAACACGTTAACCCCTGGGATGTCTCAAGCTCTGATTTTGAGTTCTTCTATTACACAATGACTTAGCCTAAACCTGACAAAGTTATGCTATAAGAAGAGCTCGGGAAAAGTAAAAATAGCTCTGAAAGACATTTTTCATTGAAGCTACACTTTCATCTTGCTCGGACATTGGAGAAATGGTTTTAACACCGGGAATTCTTAAGATGTCATTAGATTTACCGATAAATTTCAAACCAGAACTCCTGCCGAATTCTTAAGTTGGATTCCAATTTCTGGTAAGAGTCTATTTTGGTATCACAAGAAATAAAGCACACGGACTGACACTTAACGTTATTAGAGTTGGCGTAAGAGGGGAATGTTTTTCGCGTGAACAACTTTACCTGATTCTGTCGTGTGTGGTGTGAAGACGAATAATTCTTTTCGTGTTGATGTCAGGTGGTAAAACTAGTGATGTAGTCTACATGGAACTCCTAACACCTTGGTTCACAAAGCTGTTGCCAGATATTCAAACAGCGTCAGTGTGAATCCTTACAGCTCACCAATTGAAATTTTGTTTACTTACTATTTACCGTCACAAATTCAATAAAAGCCGATTAATTAATCGTCACTGTGTAGTCGCTTGCTTTTAAATCACAAACTCATTATCATTTAAATTTTAGTTGTGTTTATATTGCATTAAGTATACACTTTTTTTTCAATAGCATTGTGAAACACATGCACACACATCAATAAATACATATTAGAAAATTAAATTTCGATTACGTATATTGAAATAGTGGAGTAACGCAACTCCAAATCAAATTCCTTTGCATAAGTCAAAGTATATAATACGAACATTTTGAAGACAGGAATGGGGGCATTTGCAAATATAATTCGCTAGCATCTATTAAATGAGGTATAATGAGGAAAACAAAATAATCTCAAGAGATTACCTTGTCTCAAGGAATCCTAATCTCCGATATCTATGAGATACGATATCTAGGCAATACGATATCTAAGCAGTTTAGATATCGTATCTGTAACAGGCACAATCAAGCAATTAAAAACAGGTTATGTTATTTCAGGACTAACTTGCTCCCAATGCCAGGTTTTCATAATAAAAACAAACAAATGTTGTAGAATAAAACGAAATTTCTTAAAGACTTGACTTGCATAAACGAAAATTTTATTTAAAAAAGAAAAAGAATTAAATCTTGCAATTTATGAAAACAAAGTACTTCTTCCGTCTAGAGCAGATGTTCCGAACCTTTTTTTGGTAAGAGCCCGGCATTTCAAATAGCAATCTAATCAGCGCCCTCTTTAAAAATATAAAGACTATTTTTTTCAATTCCTTTACTATACAATTTTATTTATTATGAATTCAGCAATACTATCGTCTTGCTGAAAGTAGAATAAACAAAAAAAATATCAAAAATGCAACTTAATAGCACCTACTATTGATCAGAGAACTGTGCTTGATATTATGACTCTAATTTATCAATATTTGGTTCAATTTTGGTCATCAGCAGTCTTAAGTCGCCGCGTTGCATTATTAACAATCTGTTGTTTCGTCAATAGATTGGTAATCCCGCTAAATCCCCTTTAGGCTAAATATGATGATGGGAATGCAATGAAGAACTAGATTGCTGCAGCCCATACAGCTGGATATAATACTGCGATTTGCTATTGCGACCAACATTTTTGATAACCATTTTTTAATTTTAATTTCAGCTCATCATTTTTTGATAATTAGATCAACTCCTCCTGAAGCGATAATTCTGATGTATGTTGATTTGAGGAAAGACATAATCTGGAATAGGCATATTGAGAATGTCCTGAAATCGATTCAAGAAATATTCTTTAATTACTTCCAAATGCCGAGTGTGTACCAGGATGTCGTCATTATTTGTTTCCACTGAGGCAAGTTATGGAAACTGGTAAAATTCTCTTTGGCCTACATTTTGATTATACAAGGCAAGTTTAGATACGAATGCAGAAATAGTCGTCTTCCCTTGGATGAAAGTTAAATCATCTCCTTGCAGCTGTAAATGTGTTTAATTAAATTAATGAAACAAATCTGTCAAGTAAGATATATCTTTCTTAAATTTGATTGAATTCCTTCTTAACAAATCTTTAAAACTCTAAAACTGAGTAAAAGAGATCAAATATTCATTTTAGACAGGTACCCTTGGATCGACAACGAACATCTTCGTGCAATACTAAACAATTGAATTCTTCGTCGGCTTTTCAGCATGTTCTTACAAGATTTGAAATTGTTTGCGGAATGTAAGATATTTTATGGTTTAAAGTCATTTCGGCTGGAAAACTATGAAGAAGTGTCGAAATTTAGCCGAAAAAATAGGGATGTTTCAAAATTTAGACGAGAGTGAAATGTAAGCGAGACGCCTGAAATCACTAAATTTTCACGGTTCCCGATCTGTGGAAATAGGCCAAATTTTGACCCCAAATGAAATCCAACAGTTTTCCAATATTTGGTGCGGAATGGAAGATATTTTACGGTTTAGAGGAGGGGTTCCTAACATTTTTTTGGCCAGAGTCCCCCTTTTGAAATAGCAATCCTATCAGCGCCACCTTTACAAAAATAAAGACAGATTTTTGTTTCAATTTATTTATTATACATTTTTTTATTATGAGTTTAATAATGCTAGCTTATTTATTAAAGTAGAATAAACAAATAATATTATCAAAAATGTAATGTCTGAGCGCCCACGAGAAGGCGGTACAGTTTCTGTTGGGAACCACGGGTTTAGAGTATCACATCTTAGGAGCTTAAATACTGTTATCTACTAAGAAATGTATCATGCAACTGCAGCTAATCAGGGTACTTTCCTTTACTTGACCAGTCTCTCAACATATGCTTTTTGCCTCCCTGGTCTCGGTTGGTATCATCTCAGCAACGATTTTCTTCGGACACGAGTAATTTTACAAACAAAATAATTTACAGAACTCTTAATTTCCATCGTCCAGAATGCCTCAAATTTCATAAGTCCATGAGCCAATGATAGTACTGCTCGTATCCTTAATTTTATAAGTTCCAAATTAATGTCATTTACACATCTATACTGAAGCTATACACGACAATATTACGAGAAATGTGACCACGAAGAAAGAGTTCAAAAAAACAGAATAATTATTCCTTCTCCAAAATGCAATAGCATCATAACTTCTGTCATTACCATAATCGACCAACCCGACATTCAGTGAAATCTCGACTATCAAGGAAGCTAGCAGGGAAGGTGTACCTGTGGAGATTGCCTCCTTCACATGTCTGGTATATGGGTGGTCGGCCTTTGTCAACCGTGTAATTTTGCGGTAACAGTGTGTCAGATGGCTTGCTCCAGACTGCGTACTGGACGCCTGATATCCTTGAGATTTATGCAATGAAGACCTTTCCTTCCTGTACTAAATGCTGCGAGGCTGGTCCTCACCACGACAAATCCTTTCTTGTGTTTGATTGGATAGGACTTCTCTGCACAACATACCTCTGATCGTAGTAGAGGAACTTGAGAATCATGGTCATTTGAACTTTATCTAACCGTAGGCATTCTAGCTGAGCAAAAAAAAATAATTGCAAATTAATGGTGTTGTGATAACATCCAACTTAGAACTCTGAATCGACTCTCCAGTGATTTTTTCTTGGGAGGGAGCCGAGATGAACGGATAAAAATATTTTTAATGCAAAATCAATATTCATAATACAATTTCTATTTCTTTCGGGGGGGGGCTCTTGGCCCACTCCCTGGATGCACCACTGCGACGCTCGACGGAGTGTCGGAATTGGTTTTCACACAGCATTTCTCCAGCCATTACGATTCACAGCGGTACCTTTTGAATGCTCACGCAATGACCTTCACCTGCTCCAATAAATAAAAAAAGAGCGGCAATTTTTGAATTTCCGCTTCGAGAACTGTGCGTGAGTGAGTTTGTGTGCAGCTTTCGGCGATTGACCATTAAGTTATGAGGAAAATGATTTTCAATCACGTGGCTGCATGTGCCAATAGAGATTAATTAATCTTCTAAAAATGTTTGAGAAAAAGCAGATTCTCTACAAGGAATGCTTTTCCCACGTGTAAGATAGACATCTATAACCTAGCAGGAAACATAGAGTTGCTGCAGATGTCAACGGATTGAAAAATCCAAATATTTCCCGGCCTTTTAGGCAAAGATGTGATATCAACGTTGTCAACTTGTGCTCTCCTAATTTTTGTAATAGATGTATCGCTTAATCGGAAGGTGTGTGGTGAGAAAATTCTAGTTATATTTTATTCAACGCAATGGACTACTCTTTTCGGATTAACGGTCATTCTCATTAACAAATGGCGTAGCAAATTTAGCTAATTTACTGAAGTACGTGACTGGGTAGTTTTTCCTGTGAAACTGGAGGTAACGCAACATTTTAAAGTGGTTGTTTTTAATGTTGATAGGATATATGTTTAATATGAATGAAATTCTCCAGAGATTAAAAGGTATATCTCTTAGAAAACTCTTTATATTACATGATTCTGAGAATAAAATTTAACAGTAAAAATTTGTTTATACGAATTTACTAAAAACTAACCCGAAAACATGTTTTGAATTACAACTGGAGGAATATCAGGGATGTTTTATGAATGTTTTTATAGATCTTCAGTTACCAACCATTTGGAAAGCTGGTGAAATAGGCTTTTGACATTCGAACCTGTAATGTAAGTCCGATCCAACATGCGACATATTATTTTATGACAGTTATTAAACATCGTCCATTTGGCCCATCAAGTAGGCTTTTAAGATTCAATCCTATAATAAGTAAGTCCGATCCAACATGCGACATATTATTTTATGACAGTTATTAAACATCGTCCATTTGGCCCATCAAGTAGGCTTTTAAGATTCAATCCTATAATAAGTAAGTCCGATCCAACATGCGACATATTATTTTATGACAGTTATTAAACATCGTCCATTTGGCCCATCAAGTAGGCTTTTAAGATTCAATCCTATAATAAGTGAGTCCGATCCACAGCGTATGTGTGAAAGAGAGTTGAGTTTAAATCGGTGCGATCAAATTTTACCACATAAAGGGTAAATGGACCACGGCCTACAGTTAAAAGCCTATTCCGAGCAGTTGTGAGCACCCATGCTAGCAGTGTGACTCAAACCCACAAGCCTTGGGATCGAATGCCAGAGCTCTATCCATGAGGCCTTTTCCAAACGTCTGTTTACGCCTTTGTGAGTTTTATCTGTTTTTACAGATCTACATTTCTAGTAAAACATGCTTATAAAAACATATTTCTTCTCTTTAATTCATCTGTTTTTCATAATATATTATAAATGGAGAACAATAATTTTTTCTCCAATGGACAAATATGTATATATAAAATCAGCTGAGAGATGCATTTATATAATTAAGGTAAAACAAAACTTTCAGCTTTTTATGCGTAATACTAAGTACAACATATCGACATTGCAATTCTTTACAATATTTCGGTCTTTATTGTTCAGCGATTTGAAAAACATTTACTTTCGGATCTAAAAAAACCCTATCAATGATTGAGAATTAAAGAAGAAAAAACAAATGATATATCACTCTAATAATCAATATTTGTTAATGTTGTTACACAAATCAACGTATTTCTTAGCTTATTTTCTGTGCGTCATAAATATACAATAGCATTAATAAAAATAAAGACTTTGAAACACAAACAGAATTTGCATTGTGAAACACCAGGAAATGTTACATATCAACATAAATTCGATTACTCAAAGAGAGAATCAAATCTTTTGAAGGGTTATTTCTTTTCATTTCAAATTTTCGTGAATCTATATGCAAACAATTACGTTACCATTTTCTGAAAAAAAAAATAATAATTGTATGACAACTTTTTTTTTTCTGTTTTAACTTCAATTGGGAAACTGACATTTATTCAGAAAAATTAACCATTTTTGAAACTATCTTTCAGCTGTCAGAAAATAAATTAATTTATTTTCATCTTGATCTATAGCAGACGCCCATTATTTATGCCATTACATGGCTTGAAGGAAAAATATTTCGTGAATAGATATTGTGTGATAAAAGCAGAATGCAATCGATTTATGTTTTGCGTGCCTCCATTTGCTTTATTCGGGAGAAAAAATATCAATTTACAAGATAGTGAAAAAAAATATGAACTGGAAAGAATGCGTTTGACACATGTCAGGGACAAGTGTGGACAATAGAAAATAAATACTGTAGTTAGAATGCTAAACGTTTTTGTAAAGTTTGATCAATGAAGAAACCGGCTGGATGCTTTTGAATTTAAGAAATATCCCAGATTTGCTGTGAATTTGATATGTTCTTCTATTATTCAGTATGTAAATAAATAAATAAGTAGAAATATATATCTATATATATATATATATATATATATATATATATTATATATATATATATATATATATATATATATATATATATACAATGCCAGATATTATTGAAACTTTGAATATTTAATAAAAACTTGTGTATTTTGCATGGCATAGTACAATAGATGCATGAAGTAAGAAATCATGAGTTTTGAATTTAAACTATTACTTACAGAAGAAGAAAATTTTGAGATGTATTTGTTTGTCTAGTATACAAGGTCATTTTGATCACGCAATCTGTAAAGTTGACTGCGACTAATTTGTAAACTATTTATTACCATTAAAAACTTTTTCCACACTTTTGCGAAAATGTTTGAATAAATCGTTAAGTTTGTTAAGTACCGTTCAAATCTGCAGACACCCTATAAAATCCTTTATATAATAATTGAGTGCTTAAAGTATTAACTTTTAGTGTTCCCGGCTTGAAACAGCCTTCTATTAGGACAAAAGGGCATTGCAGTAGATTTGATTTATGGATGTATTTTAAGGTGCATTTTGTTTTAGATTTGCGATTAAAACTTCTTATTCGGTTTTCTCAATTGCCGTTTATTCGAAAATCGTCTGCTTAGCAAGCTAATACACGCTTAGTCAAAGCACAGTGAATACCTAAAACTCATCACAGATAGAACTTCCTCTTGGCATCTTGACTTTGATGAAAATGCGAATACTTGACTGATAGTCAAAGTCAAAACGGCATTTTAATAAATTTTTCATTAGTGTTTATGAAATATCTCCGGTTCATTTTTAGTCATCCTCACGATCAGTGAGTTTCTCTGCTAATTAATGTTACCCCGAGAGATAAAAAATAATAGTCTTTTTTTTTCAACTTAAGAGAAAATGCAAGTATCTATAGAATGGTAAATGGGTACACACGAGTTATGAGATAGGTAACAATGCATATATATATATATATATATATATATATATATATATATATATATAATGGTATCAGGGAGACGTTGGATGACATGCAGAGACTTTGTAACGAAAACTGTCGCGGGGCGATGCGACAGGCTGGTGAGCTGGAAACCTATAGATGTAGTCGTGCCGGCACAGGCAACAGAAGTGGCTAGGAGTGGCTGCGATGAGGAGGAATTAAAAACCAACGCCAGGAAAGGAAGCATCTGGTCACAAAATAGTTTTTATTCTTCGAAATTTTGCTGGCCATTAAAATTGTACATGTCGAATTTCGGGAAGAATCCTGGCGGCGCAACGCCGCGACGTTATTGACGGAGAGCTGCAAACTCACGTCATGATTGTTTGCTAGTTCGAGCACAAAAGCCTACAGAAAAGGACGCCAGATCTCCCAGGTAGAGGCGCACTGACCTTTTAATTGGCTAGAAGTGGACACATGACTCCCATGAACATGAATCCGATATGACAAGCACGTCATATCGGATGATGATGATCTCGCCATGTCCGTTATATAACCCTTATATAAGGCTTTCCGCACGTGGTATTTAAGGGGAAAAATAGATTTGCATTGGCTGGATATAGGTCACAATCAGGATTGAGGGACGGTGTTCTATTGCGTTAAGATGGAAGAATTTGGAAAGGGCGTGTTAACAATGAAAAGGGTTTGAAATTTATTTCATGTATATATATATATATATATATATATATATATATATATATATATATATATATATATATATATATATATATATATATATATATATATATATATATATATATAAATATAATGTGCGTGTGCGTGTGCGTGTGCGTGTGTGTGTGCGTGTGTGTGTGTAGGTAGTAGTAGTAGTAGTAGTATATAACGAAAAAATACTTGGTACTAAATTTCCCTTACACCTTATTCCAAAATTAACTTTAATAACAAAGCACAACCCATTTTCTAAAACGCATTCTATGAAAAATCTGATGTAAAATCCTTATTTCTCCTTACCGACATTTTTTTCCAGCCACTAGGCATTCCTCTATCCACATTAACCGATCATATTCAATACAGATTACTTTAAATGGACAACAGAAGAGCTATCACCATTGAAAAATACCATTTTTATGTTCCATTAATAGTAAGCATTAATAATTAGCCCTGTTTAGTACCACTCATCAACTATTGAACCTCCTCTTTCTTCTATAGTCTTCGTTATATCAGACGGACAGTTATAAATATAGAATTAAGTGAGCATTAAAGAACTTAATTATCTTCCTACGATCACGATCCTATAAATTACCGGAAGCCACAACTATGCCGCGAACTAACCGATTAAAAAATTCTCACCTCTGATGGTTAAACAGGAAAATATTCATTTTATATATGTTTGAAGGGAAGGCACTGCTCTGTTTACGTCCTAAGTGTTGTCTTTTAAATATTCGAGCTTTGCGTCTAGATTCCGCTCTCGCAGTCGTCTGTCAGTGGTCATGTTGTATACATGATTGCGGTTTACACGTCGCATTCTTCATAAGGACGAATCTGTTCTTGTGACAGCTGATCTGACAATCGCTCTAACTTGCAGTTATGTCGTGGTCCTAGGTCGACCGCTGCCGTCCTGATGCTTAAATCTGTCGTTTATCACCCACTCTTGCCAGCATTGTATAATTGCTGCATCGCTTCGACCCAGTTGTCGAGCTATTCGTGCTTCGACTTGCCGAACCAGCTTCTTACAATCCGATGACACAACCTCTTTCAAACTCTGAAATATGCTCGTAATGAGCACGAATCCTTTAACGTGGCATAGTTTCAGTCTATGTAAGATATCCGCAGCCGAAATGTGACAGAAGTTTTGTACTTCAGATCGAGAATCACTCCTTAAATACACCTACTGGATGCTCAGTTCTCATGCGCTGGAGCTCCCGGTTTTCATTCGTTGGATACGAAATTTTTATCCTTCGGGAAGTTTTGCGACGTTGAATCATAAATTCACATGTTCAATTCTAAACAATTAAAAGAATGTTATACTCCTAGCGGCCCCATGGTATAAAAACGTCGAGCAGGGATTTTCGGCCTTTCTTTGCCTTGTTTGCTTGCCTTCTGGCTCGCGCTCTCTCGTTCTTCTGTCCCTTATCCTCGTACTGATTCCAACTATACTATGTTGTAAACGTCTTCTTACTGACCCGGCAGATACCGGTTGTCACTAGTATTGTTTGTGTGTGCCCTGCTGTAAAAGTAAATGTGATTTGCTGGAATGTCTGCAGAGTAATCCGGCATAAAATAATGTGCACCTCATCAGTATTCTGCGGCCTCTTCAATGCCTTCCCTACGTATTTTTTACAGCGTCAACGATTACCTGTGTGTGGATCCATCACCTGAACTTTTAAAGTTAAAGCCGATTCTATATATATATATATATATATATATATATATATATATATATATATATATATATATATGTATATATATGTATATATATATATATAACATAAAAAAAACTAAAACCCTTTCAAAATTCAAAATTCTCTTAAATTTCCTTGGGCGCGGATTAATTACACAGTTCGATTTAAAGAAAGGATTAGGCGTATCGTTCCCCGGAAACCCCAATCTCTCGCGCATCCATACATAAGACACCACATGACCTCTGTCATCAGATTCATGGGTTGAACCAATGGCTGCAGACATTTTGACCACATGGCAAGACGCTCTTGAAGTTATAAAAGCTCAAGTATGCCTCCAGGACCAAGATTTTGGCGTGGCTCTGTTGCCTGGTAAACAGCCGTCATCGATGTTAAAAAATGGATAAATAAACGTATTAGTTAAATGAAGAGAATCGTATTTCTGGTTACGACGACAAGTTTTTGAGCTGTGACATGTCGACTCCGGTATCCGTTCACATGGGACTGGGTTGGCATGTTACACATACACACACATACATATATATATATATATATATATATATATATATATATATATATATATATATACATATTTGTGTTTTGTGGGGGTAGAGCATGTAGAGGTCCGATTTCTATGGCAATGGGAAATGGATTCCTGGGTAGCATTTTTCGGCTATGCAAAGAACGAAAAAGCTACAATTATTCGATTTTCTCTAAATGATACATTGACAGGTAACTATAAATTTAAAGTTTATAATACAATGATGGATACTTAACATTAGTAAGCAACTTCGTGCTCTGAAATTGGAAGACTATATGACTGTTTCGCTTCGGATATAAAAGAGAGAAAAGTAGTAGCATTAGGACAAAAATAGTGGTTATTATATTAGAGAAGATTAAATATACAAATAGAGATGGTACTTACTGGTTTATTTTTATATTCTTCCGTGTATTACAAATCGCTATAAAGAGGCTAATGATAATCTACATAACTTTCTGGTCTCGGTAATGAAGATTACGCTATACCATCAGAATTTACTTTGAAATTTGCAGTAGCAATAAATGCTACAAAATAACATGCTTAGTTAAGATAAGGAGGGAAAATATGAAGTATCCATACTGCTTTATCGTTTTCCGTTAAAACCTACTTATAACTTGTTCACCTGACCAGGTTATATCATATTCTTTAAAGATTTTTTTTTCTTTTAACTGACAAAAGGTATGCTTAAATCTAATAGCTTAAAATAAATCAAATTAGAAGCTAACTAAAAATATCCTTTTCAATATATAATTCCCCAGTTCTTGCTAACCTCATTAAGTTTTATTGTTAAACTCGTGAGAAATTACTCAAGAGAAATGGTAAGGTTATTACGTTATGGCTTTTGACCGATCTTTTTATATTCGTTAAAGAACATTCATAGAAAAATTAAAAGAATCCAAAAATAAAATTATATATATATATATATATATATATATATATATATATATATATATATATATATATATATATATATATATACATATATATATATATATATATACATATCCATATATATATATATACCGGGTGGCCATAATTAAACTGACAGTGCTCACAGTGTTCTGTAGCGCGATCTATTTGCGAGAATGACGCCACATTTTGTAGGAAGATTAAACAAGACGGGGGACGAAGGATTCCGCGAAAAAATAAATTAGTTCCAAAAGTCACCGCTAGGGGAATATTTGGCGCTGTGTAATAGAAAATAGAGTGTTAACAAATGCAAATTAATACGGAATAAAATTATCTTTTATTATGCACATTTTCTTATTTAGTTCAAGTGTAATATGGCCATAACCAATAACAAGTGCAATATGGCCAGTGTTCTGGGTATTCACAGTTCCATGCAGATAAAAGTGGGCCTCGTCTCCCCATAAGATTTTCCACGGCCAAGCATCATCCACCTCCATTCTGGCAAGAAAGGTGAGAGCAAAAGTCAATCGCTTATCATGGTCGGGGTACAGTAACTCCTGTACACGGCTGATCTTGTACGGATAGAAGTTGATAATCTTTCGTAAGATTTTCCATACCGTACTGTAAGGCATATCCATATTCCGAGCTAATCCACGAGCGCTAGAGGTGGCAGCAATATTGTCTGGTCCTCTGCCTACAATCGCCGTGGCAACTGCTTCGATTGTATTCTGTGGTACAGGTTTTCGTCCTCTGCCTGACTGAACCTTCAGAGAACCTGTTTTCTCAAACGTCGCAACCATTGCTTTTAGCCCATTAACTGACACAGGACCGTTACCTTTACGCATTTTTTGTGCGTTCTAAAAGCCCGAAGAGCGGCTGACGTGTTGCACTGGTTGAGGTAAAAGAATTTGACAAGTAACGCACGCTCGACTAAAGAAGGAGACATTGCACGTAAACTTTCAATCCGATTGATTCGAAACGCAACACATTGCCTTTTAAAACCCAAGCAGCTGGCACTGTGCCAATGGATGTAACGTGAAATTTGAATAAAGAACTTCTTCTGCTCAGCGTACGTAATATTGCAGATCACGAGACTTTATCGGTGTTTATGTAGATTTTACGCTTTTTTAAAAGTGTTGCCATATTGCACTTGAACTAAATAAGAAAATGTGCATAATAAAAGGTAATTTTATTCCGTATTAATTTGCATTTGTTAACACTCTATTTTCTATTACACAGCGTCAAATATTCCCCTAGCGGTGACTTTTGGAACTAATTTATTTTTTCGCTGAATCCTTCGTCTCCCGTCTTGTTTAATCTTCCTACAAAATGTGGCGTCATTCTCGCAAATAGATCGCGCTACAGAACACTGTGAGCACTATCAGTTTAATTATGGCCACCCGGTATATATATATATATATATATATATATATATATATATATATATATACATATATATATATATATACATATATATATATATATATACATATATATACATATATATATATATATATATATATATATATACATATACATATATATATACATATATATATACATATACATATATATATACATATATATATATATATATATATATATATATATATATATATATATATATATATATGCATACATATACATATATATATACATATATATATATATATATATATATATATATATATATATATATATACATGCATATATATATATATATATATATATATATATATATATGTGTGTGTGTGTGTGTGCGTTAAGAATTAATTAGAAAAAGAACAATAATTAAATAATTTACAGGGGGGCTTCAGGGTAGTTAATTTCGTGGCGTTAATCGCGACTATTTTCATATCGTATTTCGAAACGCGCTTCCAATCGCGCTGCAATCAGGAATTTCCATTTTGAACGAGCAAAGAGAAAATGTATTAATAGTATCAAAGCTCCGCCTTGGGTCCATCGACGGTGCAGACGTCACGCGCATGCGCTATGGCTTTAGACGGTTTGAGACAATAGGGTTTTAACGCAGAGTGGGATAGTTTTTCAATCGGTTTGGTCACGCGTTACGAGATTTCGAGATGATTTCTTGGAAAATAATTAATCGATTGAATAGGAGTAAGTTAACCTTCGGAAATAATCTCTTAACTGTAATTCATTTGTAGTTCATTGCTACAGGCCTGTAATCACTGACTACTATACCGTTAATAATTATTTTGGAATATGTTTAGAAGGAGTAACGTAAGATAAGACACCATAATGAAGTGGGTAGAAATAAGCTTCGTGTCATATATATATATATATGTATAGTGAAACTTTCTGAAAAATTAGCTTCTTAACTATATCAAGATTGCTTTAAATCTTCCTATTCTCAGATGCAGAAAAAAATAAGCAACAGAGCTATAGGTACAAAGGATTTTTTCTAAAGCGAACACGTATAAAAAATTTATGTTTAAAAATATTCAATTTGTTTGACCTATTTTTTCTCCACATACCCCGACACCCGTTTAAAGAAAAATCATCCCCTCAAAATGAGCCTAATTAAAAGGAAAGTTCTCTGCCCCTATTAGTTGTTATGTTCTCGTCTCTAATTTCAGCCGCGTTGGTTTCTAATGTTACGAATTGTTACGAATCAAAGTAGCAACGGTAAAGCAAAAGAAAAAAAAACAATAAAAAATATGGATTCTTATCCCCCATCATGACTTGGAAAATCATGGTTCTACATAAAACACTAATGCACTCATGCGTCTTAAAATAACGCTTGTTAGATTTACAGAAAATGTTTAGCAGAGAAATGTATAAGGAATGGAAATATTTTCAAAATATTCATGACAGAGATTGAAACAATAAGAATATGATAATTCTGTTTCTGTATTTTAAAGATAGAAAACACGTTCCCTGTAATCCTACATATGCATTATCTAAACTTTTTTTTCTCTCAATACTCTCACAAATACGTAGAAAAATGCTTTCTGGAAAGTTTCTACGCGCCTTCAAAACATACGCTTAAAAGCTTATGGAAATGAGAAGAGGATGATGATGATGCTTCAGAAAATTTTTTGATTAGACACATAGGGAAACACGTGAAAAATAACACTTTTAAGTTTAACATATTTTTCTTTTTTTTCTTGTCTTGTTTTCAATATCAGTAATGAAAACGCTCTTCATGTTAAACAAAAAATTCGTTTCTCAAATATTGATTTTCTTCAAATTCTGTATTTAGAATTCTAAGGCCACGCTCATTGTTTGTAAATATAGAAAATAACGGATGAAAAACAGCGATATTAAAGTTATTTCCCGTCAGCGTAAAAGGAAAATTTAAACAATGTTGTGTTTTGATGTAACTATTTTAGCATATACGCTTACTAAATTGGAAGTTATTAAAAATGGAAATATTTGAGTTGAATTGATTGAGAGCTCTACAATCTACTCAAATGCTAATTAAACTGGAACTGAACGGTTACAAATATCCATGTAGTGGGACTCAAACTTACAGGGTCAGGAACTAATTTCAAGAGACTTAGCCAATCGTCGGCCGTCACCTACTTTTAATAGTAGTAATATTTCTATCTAACTATGTACAGTTATGTGTGTGATTTTATTAACTTATATACTATCTTTTGAATATATACTGCAATATATATGTATATATATATATATATATATATATATATATATATATATATATGACAAGCCTCTAATACGAAGCTGCATATTAACCCGAAAAAAGTCCGTTGTGAAACAAAATGCAGAAAATGAAAGACAATTTAACCCATATTTGACTAAATATTGAAAAAAATAATTATTTTCTTCAAAAGTTGTGGTTTAGCACCATAAAGGCACAAGGAAAGATATAAAATTGTAAAACTTACCATTTTTTATTATCTTTGGATTTACATGCTGTCCTATATATAGGACGACGGTCAAATCCATTGCTATGATACTAATTTTTTTTCCGTACTCAAACTTTTATGTTTCAAATGGAATGGTAAGAAACAGTTTAAACAGACTCCAACATCACATTTTTTACAGATAGTTGTTGGTTTTTTTACAATTCTCTAGTTGACAACGACTTCCTTAAGGGTTTTTCCCAATAATGTGTTCATTCTGCAGCTTCAAAAATTGTGGATTTCTTTGTTGAGTGCCTAATCGACTAACCACCAAATCCCTTGGTATAGAAATTCATAAATTATTTATTGTAATAGCTCTTCGATATTCTAGAAGTTCTAGAGCTTCTGTTGGGTTGAACAGTTTCTTTATCTTCCAGGCTGCAATTAGTGCAGTTTCATAAGCATTTAAGAATAATGACCAATACCACTTTTTTCCTTATTAGAGGAAAAATAGTTTTCCATATGATTGCCATATAAGTCTACACCATTTTTATACTTATTGTAAGAAATTATGCATGCTGGTATGTCAACTTTTTGTCGGACTCCTTTTACTCTTCTTTCTACCTTTGAATAAATAGCATCTTGAATCTTCAAAATTCGTGAGCTATGATACAACCTTATCATCTTTCCGGCAAACTGCTGCAATTTCAACTTCTGCAATAATTTCTCTCATCAAATTTACAATCTACCAAACCTAGATCCTTTTTTGCTATTATTTTGGTTGATTTTAGTAAGCATTTGGCCATTCTATTTTCTCTTACAGTTCCCGTAGCAAAGTAATTGCTTTTCTGAGTCTGAAGAAAAGTCCATAGGAGGTACAAAAGTTATCCATATAAATCCTGTGCTGAGCTGGATTTTTTTACAATTGACAGCAAACATTCCACAACTTCTTGAGATAATGGAACTTTGTTCTTTTGCACTTTTGATTAAGTTTTCTTTTAAAAAATTTGGGGATCATATTTGATGTTGCTTTCCAATCCCATTTTTTTTACCTAGATATGATTGGATCTTTTTGCGCTCCTTGATATGGAATGACATGAAATGGATATCCATCATAAGAAGACAGTACCCACAACTTATATCCAAATTTGACTGGTTTTCCTTTCATAAACATCTTGCAGCCAAGTCTTCCGTAATAGCGCACCATTCTTTCATCAATACTTAGATGTCCCGAAAATACACCAAACTGATGTAGAGCTTCATTCAATAAGTCATACTATACTGGACATACTTTGTAATAACGATCCGAATCAGTACAGCTACTGTCATTACAATGTTTTTCGTGGCATTGCTCGAATAACTAGTGCTGTTCCAGTATCAGGAGCATTTTCCCAGTACATATTTTCACGAGGCAAAATGTGATATCCACTGTAATAGATATGCGTGAATGGCAGAAGAATGTAGTAGTGGATATGACCATTGTCCTATTTATAGGACGCTTGTAAAAACAAAGTAAAAAAAGGGGGTTTTATTTATTTTTCTTCTTGATTTTTAACATGCATAATGTTAAACATCTACAGAATTGAATATGAAGCAGAATTTTAATATTTTTCATCCGATTTTTTTAAATTTAATTTTATACATTTTCTTACAAAAACTCTCAAAATTGGCATATTTTAAATCATAATAAATTCATAATTCATAATAAATTCATAATTCATTAATTCATAATAAATAAATGTTTAAAAATTAGAAATTAAAAATTAGCCATTGTAATGAATGATCCTTTCACAGTAATGTAATGCTAAAACAAACGCAATAGAAAACATATTTTATGAGTATGAGCTAGAAATGTATGCTGTCCTATATTTAGGACGATGGTCAAATATAGGTTAAGGATCAAGGATCACAAACATTCCATGTCGATGTTGTGGCGTTTATTCAAATAATAACTGACAAGTCCAGAGTACCATTGTTCAGCTAGCTCCCCTCCCACAGAAGAAAACCGCGTCTTACCCCTCTGAAAATCCAACTACGTGTGTATACCTGTTAAAACCCCACGAGAGGGAAAAGTGCCTGCTATTGCGCGCAAAAACCCGTGATAGCATGTGACGCGGACTCATAGAGGATCTGAGGAGCGCGTGTCGATGATTTAAATTGCGTCAATTGGGGGCTAATT
This sequence comes from Dolomedes plantarius, assembly GCA_907164885.2. Taxonomy (NCBI): domain Eukaryota; kingdom Metazoa; phylum Arthropoda; class Arachnida; order Araneae; family Dolomedidae; genus Dolomedes; species Dolomedes plantarius. The sequence goes on from OU015497.1 coordinate 176,030,457, forward strand.
AAGTGTTTTTTTTATGTTTTGACATAAATATATATATATATATATATATATATATATATATATATATATATATATATATATATATATATATATATATATATATATATATATATATATATACAGAGTGAGAGAGAGAGACAGAGAGAGAGAATATCCATCTTAAATGTCTAACTCTAACCGCCCAAACGTAACGACTTTGTTGAAACTTTAACCCTATAAAATTGTCTCTAGAAGTTCCGACTTGTCGACATTGCATTCAATGCCTATCTTCGAGTGTGAATAATGTGTAAAAGATGAAGAAATGCATCAAAAACGCCAATATAGGAGGGATCACTATTGGAATGCATGCATGGTTATCCTAACCGGCATGTTTAGACCTAGGCTTAACCCTGTTTATTCGTTGTTCTTTAACAAGGCATAATCAGTAAGGAATATTAATTCCAACTGCGGAGGCTCTGTAAATGGATACTGGTCACTTACAAAGTTAAATTACTACACCCACTACGGACAGAACTACCGTCTATTATGTATTGCGGTACAAAAATGAAGTGATTGGAGAGGACGACAGTCATGGATCACACCCTCATTCGATGGATCACGGCTTCATTTGTATACTTCTCCAGCTTAGCCAGCCCCCTTGGCCCTCGGTTTTGCCCTTATTATCACTGCTTAGCAATGCTCATCGATTTACCTATCGGCCTTGCTGTGAAGCCCATATTATAGTAGAAACCTACGTCCCAGGCTCGTAGGTACGCTTCAGATATATAATGAACATCAATTTCACCTATAAGAAGTTTGTTTTGGTTTGATTTGGTTTGGAGCGCTACGGTCATTTTTTTTTTGCTACACGGGGGCACATTAGACTGGGACCTACACCTTAAAACTAATTCTGAACGTCTAGAAACATCTATACCAAGAGTTTGACTCGAACCCACAGATTCTAACACGTTGCAGAAGATTTGGCCTCGTAGTTTACCATAGGCAGACCAGAACAATCCCTCAGTATCATAGAATTTTATAATATAAAAGTTTTATAACGTGACTGTTCTTGTTAAAGTTTTAGATGTTTTATTGTCTACACTCAGTTGGCATGTCGTTAACAATATATTTCTTCTAGTAAGATATATATTTATTTCGATATATACTTGTATCGATGTAAGTAATTAGCTGCACCTTTTGCAGCTAAATACATCTGCTTTATTGTATTCAAGTTTATCCATTAGAAGGTAATTGAGTGAAGTTAATATTTGTATTTGGTCAACCAGAAACTAGTTTTATGTCTTGATTGATTCTGTAGAGACCTTCAGCAACTTTTTACAATGAAGGCACAGACGTTTCCACAACCTTAGATATATAAAATCACCTAGAAAAAGAGAGAAGGGGAGATAATTTATTTATATGGCAATGAACAAATTATGAGAAAATCAAATTACCAAGAAGGATAATTAGGAACATAAAAAATATATTACTTTTTCTTTAGGTGAAGGGATTTCTATTATATTCTATTCTTTATTTTTTTAAATAATTACTGTCAATAATTTAGTATTTGCAATTATTTTATTTTTCCTTTATATAAGGTGTGATCTGTAGATGAGGAGTTTAGAAACTTCTTCTCCTGCCGCTATTTTAACAGACAGTAAAATATCTATTCAATGCAATCAAACGCTCAGATAATTGAATTATGTTAGTACCATAAAAAACATATTCATATCAGCAGTTTTGTCCAAAAATATATACTATTTTATCGTGTATACATTTTATGCAAGATAAAATGGAATGTATCGATGTTTTCTTAAATTTACTTTCAAACTAAAAACTTCTCCGCAAAGTGTTTTATTTTTCATACACTATGTATATCAAGAAATTACTTCTTAGTTTACTGACAGCTATGTTTCCTATTTACGTCTAAATTTATAATGTACCAAAAAAAAGAAAGAAACACGTTAGAAAAACTTTTGTGAAAAGTTTCAACTTTTACTTATTTTCTGCTTATTTTTTTGCTATTCACTTTCTTTTTTTTCTTTTTTTACAGAACAATATTCTTAAATATCTAGTGACTATATTTCCAGTGTAAAAGTCAAAATATCCGCATAAGCTCTTTTGTGTAGAGTTGAAATTTTTTTAGCACAAAGTACTTTAATATGATTTTAATAATATTTCGATAAGAAATATAACGAAGTAAAATACGTCGTTTTAAACTGGATAAAGATAATCTTGTATAATGAGATGCTTATATGCCTTTCTTTTTATCACTTTATGCCTTTCTTTTTATCCCTTAACACGTGATTTAGTGGGTGTATTCTGAGATTTAACTTATTTCATTGCCCGGAACTTACCCCAGAGTCTTTTGGAGAAACTCTTTATATCATTTAGGAATTTGTCAAACTATTCAAAAATTTTTTTTTAAAGTGGGTTAGTACATTGTTCAAATTCTATGATCATGTCAATAGGATAGCAGTGATTGGGTCCAGTCAAAACCAAAATACTTCATTACTTTATCCTAAATATACACTGCTGGCCACCCAAATTGCAACACCAAGAAAGACAAGAGATATCACGACAAAATTTATTTTGTAGATAACATGTCGACCAAGTATCAAATGATTAAATTTATAGACTTCTGTGAAGTGTGGTCCCTGCCAAAATCAGAAGCAAGAGTAGCTGCCATTGTTAGAGATCACCGCTTCCAGACGCCTCGGCATTGATTCAAAGAGACTTTGGATGAGTTCTTTGGGTACAGCAGACCAAGCAGCTTCCACACGTTGCCAAAGTCGATCTTCTGTGGCAGCTGGGGATGGAATCTGGGTCAATCGCAGAACAACCATGGACCACATGTTTTCTATCGGCGAAAGATCCGAAGAGCGAGGCGGCCAGGGAATCAATTCAATCTGGCGATTGACGAAGAACCATTGGACAATGCGTGCCACGTGTGGTCGCGCATTATCCTGTTGAAATATGGCTCTGGGCAAGCCCTGAAGGTAAGGAAGGACAACTGGCTCCAACACCTCGGAGATGTAGCGCTGGCTGTTTAAAGTACCGGCAATGCGTACTAGAGGTGTGCGAGAGTGATATCCAATATCACCCCATACCATAATACCCGGTGCAGGACCAGTGTGGTGGTGCATAACGCAGCTGTTCAGCATCCTCTCTTCACGGTGTCTCCAGACTCGAATGCGACCATCGTGGTGTTGCAGACAGAAGCGTGACTCGTCAGTAAAGACAATTTCATTCCATTCTGCCGTCCACATCCTTCTATCATCGCACCATTGGCGGCGGAGACGTCTGTGGTTCTGCGTCAAGGGTAGACAAAGCAATGGACGTCTTGCGGACAGACCACTCTGCTGTAAACGGCGTCGAATGGTACGCGCAGACATTGGACGATGCGTTACAGACTGCATGTGCTGTGCTATGGTTCGTGATGTGACTGAGCGATCTGTCACTTCCATGCGCACAATTTGCCTGTCATCACGTGAAGTGGTGCGCTGAGGTGGATGCGAGCGAACACGCCGGTCCGTCGTACCCTCCTGCATCCAACGATCACATATCCGCATTACAGTTGTTTGGTTTCGACCAACAAGACAACCGATTTCCCTCAAAGATAATCCACAATCTCGGTAGGCCACTATCCTTCCTCTGTCGAACTCGGATACTTGATCAAAAGATGATCGCTGTTTTCGACGAGGCATAATTGATCGTTTTTTTTGAAAAAACCACAAGAAAAACACAATTGCCGAACTTGAAATCGTCGAAATCTCCAAGCCTTAAATAGCGCTTTGAAGTGGCGCCACAGGCGCGCGTGATGTGCGTCTGCGCTGAAATTCTAATCATTTACATATCTCACCTCCACTAATGGATGTTGTAAATTTCATGTTATTTGCATGTTTCCTTCAGGGTGTTGCATTTACAGTGGCCAGCAGTGTATATTAAACTGTGAGCATTGAAAGTAATCCAGCGAAAACGTTATAGACACCTCAGTAAAAATGATGTTTTTAGAGTGGTTTACAACAGAGTTAAGGCAACTTCAAAGAAAATTAATAATTCTGATGTCGTAGCCCCCGTAAAATCTTTTCTTTGCTGCCAGAGACAATACTTAGGAAACGTTTATGCAAAAAAAAGCATATGCATCCGAAATTTAATATATACCCAACAAACACAAGACTGACGGTAATTTGACGGGCCGGTGCTGGAGGCGCCGGCAGAACGATAGGCTCGGAGGAAATGATCCGTACCGTTGCCGGGTGACTTACGAATCTCCGACGGGGGATCCCGTATTGTGTACTCTTTTGAGGGCCGGTGACGGTTGGATGGTAATCGACCCGAAACCGCTTTTCCAAAACCGTCCCGGAATTGGTGCTCCGATTCGTAACCAGAAATATCAGAAATCTGCATCAGAATTATGGATTTGAAAGGGAAGGCGAAGATTAAATTAAACAGACTTTTCAAAAATATTTATTTCATTGTTGTAAAACTTCTTTTACGCGGAAAATTCCCATAATTTTCCTTGTATGTAAAGATTGTATTATGTGAGAAGTATTATGTGAAATTGTATAATTGTATTATGTGAAAATTCACATAATTTTCCTTGTATGTAAAGATTGTATTCTGTGTGTATGTTTTTAACTCCCTAGAAGCTTATAAAAACAGATAAAAATTAGTTTCATTGTTTATTTTTATATATTACTGTAGAAATTAAATATCTACTTAAAAATGGGTCCTTGTTGCACCACTCTTTATTTATAAGAGAGGAAATAGTGATAAAATTTGTATTTTTTTAAATTTCTTTTATAGTATATTAAAATAATAATATATATTTTTGTAGATAAAATATTCAAAATATATTTTTCAGGAAACTTACATATTCTAAGTATTTCTAATTGTTAGATGCCATTATAAAACAACTAATTTTGTAGAACTTTTTCTCGAATTTTATTGTATTAATTTTACAGTAACATATTCTTATAATACACATTTGAATGAAAGAAAAGGAATTTTAAATTAAAAGTTAAAATAAACAAATCACACATATTTAGAAAAACATTAATGTAATGTAAATAAAGGAATCACGCCATTATTCAATCCAGTGTTCACAGCAGTTCCATCACATCCAATTGCAGTAATGTTAAGTGTTGGTCGTAAACATATTTGCAATTGCTTAATTTTCAAGCATTTATTTCAAACGGGTTTGATTTTGATTTTTAAACGCGATGCTATACACTATGGCTGTGTTGTGATATAGACAATAGACCGTCTAAGCTCATGAAGTACCTGAGAGAGCTATAGGCTCGGTAAGAAAATTACGGGGCACTCTATTCATTTTGAGATTGATTCAACAAGTATGATAAATAATAAAAAAAGGGAAAAAAAGATGAGACATAGCAAATTTGAAATTGATTGTGTAGGAATTAAGATTAAAGAATAAGGTTAAGATAAATTTTAAAAGATTGTATTTTAAAATTTAAGTCATGAATTAGTTAATTATTTAGAACTTCCTAGAGTTTAATTTATTAAATTACTATGATTAATATAAATAATGTAGTAAAGTTTTAGCTTGAAATTTACGTTAAAAATTAAAAATTCCCTAAAACTTCGGAAAGGGAACCAGAGATCCTGTCATGATGATTTCTAACTTTTTTCACTTCATAAGTATTTTCTAAGTTGACCTAATAATTGTAATATCTTTGTAATTTCTCTTCAATTCACTTAAAAACTTACTCTTCACTTAAAAAAGAGGGGGAGGAAGTCGTCGTCTGTGTTTTTAGCTCCCCAGAAGCTTATGAAAACAGAAAAGAAATTTCTCAGCTACCAAAATATGTTATCACTTCATAAGTATTTTCTAAGTTGACCTAATAATTGTAATATCTTTGTAATTTCTCTTTAATTCACTTAAAAACTTACTCTGTATTCATTAAGTGTCATTCCTAATCTTTTCACATAATTTTCTAATCGTTTGATTATTTTTTTGCGGAACACCCCTTTCTTTTAACCATGAAGTTACAGAGTACTGTAGCTTCATGGTTTTAACTAACTTTGAATTCAAACTGATCGCTCGGCGCCATGATTTTTTTTCGGAGAAGAAAGGCGTGTCGTATAGTTTGAATGGCAGCTCCCTCGACCAATGGGCAACAGATAATACTCTCAGCTGAAATCTGCTTCTCGTATGAGCTTAAAATGCGTGACTGGCGCTATTTTCATAACCCTAAAATTTTAGATTGCACGTGTTTAAGGACAAAACTGGATATATATTATACCCAGAGAAATTTACAGGGTAAGTTGAACTTTTATATTTATTTATATAAGTATTTGCTAATTAAATTAATATTTAGAATTGTAATTTGTACGCACTATTTAGATTTTTATATCCTTTAGAAAGTATAAAATACATGACACAAATATCAATTCCAAATCTACAAAGGTGAAAAATAAAAATGTATTTTCATTTCCAGTATAATATTTTCCATTTTACTTCTTTAAAGAAATTTGAAAGAAAATTATAATGAAATTTTTTTTAATATGTTAATCCAAATTAAACATTTTTTTACTACTGGATTGATAAATCAGTTGCACATGATTCCTCCATAGTAAATTAATGCATAGTATTCAATGCATAGTATTCCTGCATAGTATTCAATGGTGAAAAATTGTAAAATATATTTAATAGGAAAATGGACTATGTTCTCATTGCCAGGTATCAATAGGCAACAAATTATCAATGTCTAAATGTTAAAAGATGGATTCAAAAACATTCCACATTATAAAAGATTCTAAAAATGAACTTGTAAATCATACAAAAGGATCTATTGAATTCCTTATCAAATTGCTTTTTGAGTAATCTTTATAAAATACTGTGCATTTTATACATTATAAAGAAATTAAGAACAAATATTCTTAAAATTTTTGTGTTCATAATTTAATAATTATATATTTTAATTTAAATACTAAACACTAATAGGTATTTTTCATGTATAATCTTAATAGCCTTAAAATATAATTTTTTAAAATTCTATTAATAATGTTCTATGTGTACATTCAATTGCTATATATGTATATGTTATTCCTACTGGGTGAAATTCCTTTATTTTATGTCTATCGAGAGAAAAGATATATTCAAAATTTCAAAACCAGATCAAAATATTGTTTAATCAGTATCCACATGTCAAGTAAATATTGAAACAATAGCAAATATTGGAGCATTTTTTTTATTTTGAATATCTCATTAAATAAAAAGCTTATTTAAGGAACATTTTGAATTTCAATTGCTATTAATCAATATTTTGAACTGGCTTTGATATTTAGATTATATTTCTACTCTCTCTGAAGATATAAAATAAAACAATTTCACTCTTTAGGAATAACATAATGGTGCATACTTTTTGCAACTGAGTGTATATATTCTTGCAATTGAGTGTATATATATTTTCAAGAATTATTAATTTTTGTAGGTATGTAAACTCCATTGTATTCCTGAATTCATTCAAATATGGTCTTCGAACTACAGGTTTATATTTCAGATTAATTTCAAAATTTTGGAAATTTAGATCGTTTTAGAGTTTTAAATTTGTGTCAATATAGATGCCACGTGCATTTAATTTTCTAATTTGTATCGTGTTTGAAATCACTTTTATCAGTGTTATTAGAGATGAGGGCAGTGAAAATTATTCCAAAATAGACTATTTAGATACATAAATTGTTTCTTAAATTATTAATTTGCATTCCATGTTTTTAAATTGTATATTTATAAGTATATAGATTTGTAGATTATCAGAATGTGTACATACAAAAAATTCCTTTATTGTAATAGATATTGTACGATAAGAGTTTTTATAAATCTGAGAATGTTCTCAATAACTATCTATAAGCTGTTCATCTCTAAAGGTATTTTGGAAATTATTTTGTTGTCATGCTGTGCAAAATAAATGTGAACTTATTGGCTTAAAGTATATATATAAAGGGTAAAATTAGTTTCTTTTCCCCTTTTTATATTAGTGATAAGCAAGTTTATAAAGAACTCTACTTTTCAATACTTCTTGGTTTGATAAAACATTAAATTTTTATTATGGCATTATAAGAAAATATTGGTTTTTTTACAGAATTTTGAAACTGGAATCTATTCAGAGCTTCGGGCTTGAAAGACAAATACCACTTGGATCTCATTACCGGTGTAAGTTTTTGTTTAACGTCACTGAGCATACCTTTTTTTTATTCTCGAGATATACTTTTATTTTCAGCAGTGCACTTGTAGCCAAAATCACTGTCTTTAATATTTTTTTAGATTTATTTTTAACTAATTTAAATTTTTCTATGAAAAAACTATAAAAATATTTATTAAACAACTAAAAATTTCAAATTAGTTTTTTTAACTTAGATGCTAATCTGAACTTTCTCATAAACTTTGGTCTCAATAATTTGTGGATAGAATATTGATTTTCTTTATTTATTCTTTTTTAACTGTGAAGCTTGTTGTTAAGGTTTTAGGTGAGTGAGAAAGTGCAGTCCAGGGATTTCATTTAACATGACTCTTGAGAAAGTCTTTAACTCTTGCCAAAAAAAAGAGATTTATATTATAAAAGTATAAAATGCCAAGGTTTATTTAGAAAATATAAAATCTGTTCATGGACAAAGTTTATTTATAAAACTGTAGATAAGACATTCATTGTGAGTTGTGGTTTATTATATCAAAATGTGTGTTAGATAAGTGAATGAAATAACCCTTTCTTATTAATGGAATAGAACTCCTGTATAATCAATGAATTAACGGATACAAGATACAGTTACAAAAAGCAAAACGCCTGGTTTACAGAGTCTTTTATAATAACAGAAAAATGATATTTATATTATGAAAATGTGAAGTGCCAAGCTTTATTTATTCTTAATGGTTAACATTAAAATTTTAAAATTATTTTTAGAATTTCCTGATAAGTTGTTAGAAGTTCGTTGATAATTCATTACAGAAGTAGTAAAAAGGAAATTGCTTTTAGATGTATTAGATCATTAGTTAATGGACTAAGTAATTTTAAATTTCGGTAAAATTTAATTTTATGCATGCCATAAATTTTTCTCTCTGTTAAACATGTTTATTCCATTTTAAGTCTTAATACTTATATAAAGAATTTGGATTAAATGAAAACAGCAATGAGGGATGGTGAAAATGTATTAAATGTGGTAATTGAATTGCTTGATGTTCTAAGACATAAAATTTCTCATCATCAAAATACAATAATTGACTTCTTGACTGAACAACTGACTTTATTATTAAACAATATCCTATTTTGCTACCCCCCTTGTTTAAGTATATTATATAATCATCCTTCAAATCCTAATAGACCATTATTTTATATTTTTGATCCTGTGCACATTCTGAAGTGTGTCAGAAATAATTGGCTGAATCAGAAGAATTACGGTTAGTGTATGTATTTTATTGATTTTAATGATCATAACTTAACTAAAACTGCCTCTTTTAGAACCATTAAAAGTATCCATTCTTTAGAGGATGGACAGATAGTGTTATTATAATATGTGTTTGGATAATTATATCCAAACACATATTTAAACATAGTATGTGTTTGGATTAACTTTCAAAAACTCCATCTTCTATGGAGAGACAAAATGTAAAACTATGCCTTAAAATTTTCAATGACCATTTTGTTGAAGGGTTGAAAGTGCTTTCTACACATACTGATGAACCTTTTTGTTTAGAAACATCTGAATATATTGCAATCATTATTAAATGGTGGAAGATAATGAATGTGTAAAATAAGTTAAAAGGGGGTCATAAACGAGATGTGTATTGTGAGCCTTTGTTATCTAATGCATCCAATGAAAAGGTTATGTACCTACAAAAATTTTTTGTTTGGCTTGATACTTGGAATTCTCTTAAATATACTTCTGGCTTTTTCACTAAAGAAACATATACCACACTTTCTCACACTACACATGCTGTACTTGAAATGTGAACATATTGTTGCAATGAATTGGGGATGGAATATTTCTTAACAGGAAAAATTCAAACCGACATTATTGAAAATAGGTTTGGAAAGTTTCGCCAATTGTCTGGGTCACAATACAACTTCTCGTTGACACAGGTTTTCGAAAATGAATCGAAGCTTAGACTTCAAACCCTAGCCCCTTAATTTTATAATTTTTATCGTGTTTGAAATCACTTTTATCTGTGTTATTAGAGATGACGTCAGTAAAGAAAAATATCTTTAGTATTTTATCTTAAATATATCTATTATGTGCTTTCTTACATGCACACATTAGCCAGTTAAGACATAACTATGTTTTACTATCTTAAAATTAAGTGTTAGAAACTCAATAAATCTAAACTTTAGTTAAGTGTATGTCTGGGAACTAGTGCCTGTGACAAACTTCTCGTATATGGTATGGTAAAAATCTCGTATATGGTATGTGAACTGGAATTTTTTCAAAAATTCTGATTAGTACTTTTTTTTCTCCCCATTGATTCTGAACTCTTCAAGTTAAGCATGAGCTTTGGGTTAATGAAAAAAATCATAGACGGCATCTGTTTTATGTTGTTCTTTAAATTGTTGCATTATGCTTAGAATTTCTTTTATTGCCTTGTCAAATATTGGATTGTACTAAATTTTTTAAAATTCCACTGAGCATCTTGTTTAGCTGTTTAAAAAATGGGTTGAAATGCATTGTAAATTGCCTTTACTTTCTCAAAGTTTCATAATTAAATATGTTGATAAAGTTGTGCCTGAAAAATAACTCAACTGATTCTGAACATCAGTTGGAGTTTTATGGAAGGCCAAATTATATGGAAAGTTATACAATAGTTAGTTGAAATTGTTTCTTGGAAGTTTTGTGAGGTAGTAATTTAGTTCATGTATATTGAAGTCTTATTTAAATATTGTGCTAAACATATTCAGCACATTGAAAGTCTGATTACTTCTCAACTTGGAAAGTTATACAATAGTTAGTTGAAATTGTTTCTTGGAAGTTTTGTGAGGTAGTAATCTAGTTCATGTATATTAAAGTCTTATTTAAATATTGTGCTAAACATATTCAGCACATTGAAAGTCTGATTACTTCTCAACTTTTAATCACCAGGCAATTTTTGGTATTAAATTATATGCTCAGTGCATATTCCATTATGTGTAATTTTCACTCAATCTGATTTGAAAATTCATGTGAGGAGAAATTTTTCTGATTATAATTTAACAGCTTGCCTTGTGTTATGATATATTTATTTTTATTCATTTCAGGAAGTCTGTTGGACAGTGTCTAATATTACTGCTAGTAATACACAAGATTCAATCAGTTATTAAAGCTGGAATTATGGAGGATATTATTCTAATACTTGATGAGGTATTTAAAAAAGTCATGTATTTAATACCTTTTGGTTAATGTAATGTTACTTCAAGTAAATTTACTGCTAAAACTTAATTTTATTCTCTAGTTGAATGCAGTGTCATAGATTATGTTACAAAGTGCAATAAAATACTTTTAACTTTTCAAACCGAACTTCTAACCAGAATTTAAAAAAAAATTAATAAAACTTTTAAAATTGAAAATATTTTCATGGATCTAAAGAATGGAACATAACACCTGTATGGTCAACTAAGTCATGGATAAAAGATGCAGCCCTAAAAGCAAAAGGCCTGGTTTCTGTATACTTTTATAATAATCATGTTACAACAGTATACAGAAACCAGGCTTTTTTCGTTTAGAACTGAATCGTTTATCCATGAATTTGTTGACTATACGGGTTTTCTATTCCATTGTTAAGATCTGTGAAAATACTCTCATTAGCAAAATATTTTTAAAAAAATTTAAATTTGGGTTAGAAGCTTGGTTCAAAAAGTCTAAGTGTTTCTTCACGCTTTATAATATAATCTATGCCATTTCACTCAACATTGACAGCTAGTCAATATTACCCACCTCATTTTTCAAATTAACCTAGACTAATCAAACAATATATCATAACAATTGTTTAGTAATTACTGAATCTAAATAGTATATTTTGAATAATTTCTTACTGTGGTTATCCCTAATAACAGCTGCTCGCAAATAAAAAATATTTTATACACAGATCTCCACCATAATTTGACAATTAAGTAACAAAAGATATGCTCTATTAAAATACTATGCAGAAGTTAGTATCCCAAATTACTTTCTACCACATTTTTTGTAAAACCAATTACTGTGAAAGCTACATCATATAATAAATGTTTACTTTATTCATTATTATAGTAATAGATTTGTTGTTAAAGAGTATTCACCCTTTTCACTAAATTTCTGAGTACAGTAAGACATTCAATCCTGTCAATTAAATGATTAGTTATTACAGATATAAATAAAATAGATTAGAATGCCTTGATAGAGTACAATAATTGAAAGCTGACTTGTTTAGAATGACAACAAAATTTTCTTTTCACTATCGAGAATCACTCTCACATTGAAAGTAAAGAAACACAAGAATGAAGATTGAATACTAAATAAAATGTTAGCATCTTGTAATCAAATTTAGAAATTTAAGATTTTGTATGCTAATGTTTTACTTAGCATTCAATCTTTATTCTTGTGTTTCTCTACTTTCAACAGCATTATTGTCAATAGTGAAGAGGAAATTTTGGTGTCATTCTAGACAAGTCTCTGATTCAGCTTTCAATGTTGAGCTGAAATTATACTCAACATTAAAAACTTATTATTGTACTCTTATCAAGGCAATCTACCCTATTTTATTTATATCTATAATAACAAATTAATCGACATGGTTGGATTTTCTACTGTACAGAGAGAAATTTAGTGAAAAGGGGAATTCTCTTTAAAAAATATTTTATAACTATTTTCTATTAGTATATTTATTTAATCAAGTAAATATTTATTACATGATGTAGTTTTCACAGTATGTAATTGGTTTTACAAAAAAATGTGGTAGGAATTTACTTTTTGGAAGTAGTTATCAATAAAATGACAACATATTTAAAACTGCACTCGTGTGTTGGGTGCTGTTTTATATCAAGTTTTTTTAAACCCCTGTCTCAGAATTTATATTTAATAATTGGATTTATTTAATTCTACTTTATCAACAATGAATTTTTTCAACTACTTCCAACAATCAACTATTTTTACAACAATAAATTACCCTTTAATGTATAAAACTATGCAAAAAAAATTTTCTTATCTGCAGAGCATTTACTAAATCTACATCAAAAAATAATTTAGATAAATTCTTCTTTTGTTTCATAAATTATATCAGGGGATGGGAGTCATTTTCCTTTCACATAAATTTATGAACTGGTTTTCTCTTTCTTTTTTTTCCCTAGATCCTGTAAAGATGGAGCCAGAGGCACAGCGAAAGGATCCAGTTTCGTAGAACAAATTGTGTAAATGTACTATGTACTTTCTAAATAAACAATTTTTACTTTAAACTAGCTCTTTTCTGTATTTAAAAACATGTGTTTCTATAATTATCTTTTGTTTTGCATAGTTTTATGAATTAAAGAGTAATTCATTAAATTCTTATAAGTCATTTTTAAAAAATATTTTCTTTTATATTATATTGGACATTCAATATCCAACACTTGATAGTACTATCTTTGAGAAATAGTACTATGATAGTAATATTTCTCAAAAATAGTACTATCAAGTGTTGGATATTGAATGTCCAATATAATATAAAAGAAAATATTTTTTAAAAATGACTTATAAGAATTTATTGAATTACTCTTTAATTCACAAAACTATGCAAAAAATAATTTTCTTATCTGTAGAGCATTTATTAACTCTACACCAAAAAATAATTTAAATAAATTCTTCTGAGCAAGTTTTCATTAGCTCACAAAGATGGGTTTCATCATACACACTACACATTAGTCAAGTTTTGAAAATGAATGTATCAAATTTATGTTTATAAATTTATCAAATTATGTTAATAAATTTTATACTGGGGAAGTACAAATTTTTTGGGTTAATTATTTAAATAGTACTGTTTTACATACTATAATCTCATTCTAAATTTTAAAAAAACAAACAGGAACCTTAGATCGAATGGAAAGATGATTTAGCTTTAATGGTTGGTATTAATGTTATCTTAACTTTCAAATTTGGGTAAATGTATCTTAATACAAAAGGAGGTTTTGTTCTAACAAGTAAACTTGTGATTCAAATGCAAATTTTTAGGTAATAACAAAGATCAGTATTTGGTAATACCTAAAAATACATAAGGCAAAACTGGCAAGAATACTAGAAATATGAAGGAAAAAAAAATAATAATAAATGAGAAAGGGTTGATATCAGAGGTTATTCGTCAATGTATTAAATAAAAATAAGCATATAAACGAAAGGGTCCTACGCAAAACTATAAAAAAATGCCGGCGGTCCGATTCTGGTAGAATGCTGGCATGATGCCCGGACCTACGGCGCATTGCTGTTTACGGGATGGGTAGATGACGGTATGTCGACACCAATTATTGCTCCCGTAACCGACCCGTCAACCTCCGGTTACAATCCGGCTATCTGTCCGCATCGATGGCTTAATCGCGGCTGCCTAACGGTTCGCAGTCGGATGAACGATGGCTCGATTCCTACCGGAAGCGGCCCAGAAGTCGACGGGGTAGTCGCGGGCGAGAGGACACAGCCGTGACGGAAACGATACTGACCTAATGCGCCGGCCCGGCAGAGGTGAAATCGGCTGGCCGGAACCTTCCGACCCCGGCCCGATGCCTCTGTGTTTGTTGGGTATATATATATTTAATTATGTCTATTGTAAACTATACTGCTGAAAACAAACAGCCATTGAAAGAAATATACTATTACCAAGTATTTTCGAAAACAAAATCAAATTACACCTTACAGTCGTTTCAAAAGACATTTGAAGATTATGCTATAAGCTTATGCATAAAAAGAAAAGTGAAAACGACCCTAAAAAATAAGGAAACACTTGAAGTGAAAAAGAAACAGCATTAAGTTCGTACAAAGAGAGCAAGGCATGTCCTTAATGATGACAGTAACTTAGCTCAACGATGGCCGAATGTCTAGGACGCTAGTAAACGATACCAGAGTCTGTGGGCATGGACGTTTGAAGTCATTTGGTATTGACTTTAAGTAGTATATCCTGGTTTAATTAGCCCTCTTGTAGCCAAAAAAATTATTGTACGGCTCCAAAGCAAAACAAACAAACAAACAGTAACTCAGCTTCAAATAACTCTAATGTTTGCCATTCGATCTTCAAAAGGCATTCACCTTTCTAAAAATTCCAACCTCCCTTGCATACTAGGAAAGGAATACATACGTATTACCTCCTCAGTCGATTGCTTCAATGATTCCACTGCATCTATATTTGCTACGAAGTAGTGGATAGAGGAGTTTTGAGGATCTTTGTGTATTTGCGTGCATTTAAAATAAAATGCACGGAATTACAAACTTATATTTTTATGTTCAAATTTGGGCCCCGGGAAAAATAAAACTGCAAAAATGACCCTTGCTTTGCTGAATGTATCTGCTTACATAAGTGTTTTAATGATAAATTCTCAAAGCATAAATTTTCAGAGGGAAAGTAAAAAAAGTCCAGCTTTCTCTCAGATTCTATGTGGCCGCTTAGTAATAGAAGTATTTTGTACTCCAGTATCAATAAAATAGTTTAAATAAAACATGGTACTAAGTTACTAAAGCAGAAAAAGCAAAAATCAATGGTTAATAAATTACTATCGCTCAACTTTGAAATCAGTTTTTTCTGTACTCGCTCCATGGTCTTGATTCACTTAACTCTGAACGCTTTCTGTGTGTATATATATATATATATATATATATATATATATATATATATATATATATATCCGTAGCGTCAATGACCAAACGATTCCCTTACTTTCAACGACCGGGTAAGGCTGTACACACGTCGAATTTCGAAAGCGTAACGCTGAAATCAACTTTCTTTCTACCATCCTCTCTATTTAAATGGAACTGTTCTTTACACCCTCGTCCTTGCGGAATGTATGTATCCTGTTTTTACTGAAAAATGAAGTGGCTCATTATTGTCATCTCGTTTTATGCGTACGTTTCACGTTGAATTGTATGTAAGAAACGGTCGGTTTCTTCGATTTATATTGTATTGCAATTTACTGCATGATTTGGTGAACTAATAATGAATTAGTAATTGTTTTATTTATTAATATCTATATAAATCGCAACTTTACTAGGAAAAAATGGAGGAATTACAATTTCTGCAGTGACAGCACAAACGACAGTGATTCTTCCGAAGACACTACTAATGTATTTTTCACGCCATTGAATTCGTTTCAATCCAAAGATGCAACTATTTGGAATAAAGTTCCACCACTTTATAACCAAACACCAGCTCATAATATTGTTCGTAAAAGAAGTGGGCCACACAAATCAACACAAACTTATTCATTCGTGATACATTCAAGTGTATATTTACACATGAAATGGTTGATATGATCGTTAGACATACAAATCAGAAGGCTATTACCGCTTACGACAAATATAATTGAGACAATTCTGAAAAGAAACAATTAATATGGACCAAATAAACAGCTAAAGAATGTGATGCTTTTATTGGCATTCTACTAACAGCAGGTGGTAATAATACCAACACTGATGATACCATAGATATGTGGAAACCAACTTCATATCCGCTTTACAGAGCAAGTATGTGTATAAATAGGTTTTGGAATATCCTTCGATTCATTCGATTTGATAATCAAAACATACGAGCTGCACGACTCGAAAATGATAAATCTGCTACACTTCGTGATCTTGGGATCTTACTAAACAATAACTTAGCAAAAAAGTACTAACCTTCGGAAAATCTGACAATAGCTATTTCCATATCATGGAAGAACACGATTCACCCAGTTTATGCCAAATAAGCCCGGAAAATACGGTTTAAAAGTGTGGTGGATATGCGATGCCATTGATTTTTACCCGCTTTCTAGTCAATTGTGTACCGGAAAATCCGGAGTACAACGTGAAGTCAATCAAGGCGAACAGGTTGTAAAAGAGCTGGCTACTCTACACAAACGCTCCGGCAGAAACCTGGATAATTTTTTAGTCGCTCTCAATGGATTAACTTTTGTTGTCATGGCGTCTGACAATCGTAGGAACTCTAAATAGAAACAAGAAATATATTCCAACTGAAATGTCACCATGTCAAATACGAGAATCGTAAAGTTCTTTATTCGGATTCAATGACGATGTAACAATATGTTCATATGTTCCTAAGAAGAAAATAGCTGTTGTATTGCTTTCTACTTTACATCATGATTAAAGTATCTCTGGAGCCAAGGAAAACCCAGAAATCATTACGTTTTACAACAAAATAAAATCTAGTGTTGACACGATGGATCAGATGCTTCGAAAATACAGAGGCTGTTCACACAATTTTTAGACGATGTATATTGTATTCACAAAACTAAATTACATAAAATTCTTGTGTTTTAAATGTTCTATTTTACATACCTTATTCTGAACTATCTTTCGACACCGCAACTTCCAGGATAATAACGCCTTTTGAAGTGTCAGAAGAGGTATTCTATCCCATTCCTCCTCAACAGCTTTCCAGAGTCCTGTAAGGGTTTTGGGAAGACGTTTGGATAATGCAGATTTTAAAAGTCCGAAAGCACAAAAATGCATAGGTGATACATCGGGAGATTTAGTAGGGATATCAGTGAAGGGTATGGCCTTGATACCAGTTTTTTGTTCCATTTCTTTTAGGAAATTTACAGTGAATTTTGATGTGTGACTGCTAGCTTTGTCCTGATGAAGTATCACAGATTGATGGCACTTTGGGTAACGCGATGGTATTTCATTTAGAAACATTGGCGATGAAATATGTTCCTGATAGTATTTGGAGTTAATCTTGACATTTTTTTCCACTCTCTTTATTTTTAACTTGCCATTATAAGAAAAACCAGCAACAATCATGAATCCCTTAGAAAAACTTTGTCGATTCTTTGAACCATGTACTTAAATTTTTTTCTCCCCTTTTATGAATAAATGGCTCTTTTTTTGTTGCAATCATTTAAATACACCCATGATTCATCTATTGTGACAATTGTTTTCCATTTTTCTTTGGATAAGTGTTTCTCATATAGAATTCTGCAGCGTGTCCTGCGTTCAGCGATATGATTTGGAAGAAGACGATGCACATTGCGTTTTTACGCTTTCTTAAGATTTAAATCAACGTTTATCATTTTGTTTACAATGGACACCGAACATTTTAATGATTTTGCAACTGTCCTTTGACTAGGGGGATTTTCTTTTAACATTAAACAACGTACCTTTGCAATAGTCGAAGATGTCCGTTTTTTCTTTGGATACTTGTTTGGAATTTTTGTCCCACTTGAGGCTCCAATTTGACGTTTTTTTTTCCTTTCTTGTTGACGATATTACCTATCGACGCTTTAGATATCACAAAACCATGACTCTCACATCGTTTTTGGATAACGGACTATGCATATTTCTCTTCGGAAAGAGCATAAATGTAGCTTTCGAACCACTGCTTTGTTAAAAACGCCATTTTGAATAAAAACAAACTTTCAAGCCGCAGAAGATAATTTTGACTTTTAAAAACATAGTACAATTGCAATTATTTCTTTTGCAGCAAACGAATTTTTATTACCGCTTACCAAAATCGTCTAAAAAATGTGCGAACAGCCTCTGTATACCTCTTAGAGTCAAAAGAAGAGATGGCCACTTGCGAGTTTATTTTAACATTTTAGCCATATCTGCTCTAGCTGCTTATACTATTTGTAAGGCGAATGCCGATATGCGCAGCCATAAAAAGAATGACCGCCGTTTATTTTTACGTCAGTTAGGTGCAAACTTCAGTCTTCCATCAATTCAGGATCGGTCAAGCAATATTGAAGCCATGTGACATTTTTCAACCACCTATTGTTACGAGTTTGGGGCCAACTTCGCGTGTTATCGCCAGCATGCGATTTTTTGGAGTTCACGTTAAATGAAACAATGGTTTAGCCCATTCACGCGTCTACCATGGAGTAAGTAATAAATCGTGCTCTTGGGTCTATTGTTGGAAAATGGTTAGGTTGAGCGGTGTGGCAACACGGATTTTGTTTCCTAGGTGAATAAGAGTATGGAATAAAAAGTCAGTTAAAAAGTTGGTTTGGATACGATCGGTTAAGGTTTTTCAGCAGGTGATGTTCTTGTTAAAAGAATATTCTCGGCTGGTTTAAGATTAGGTCCTTAGAGGAAAGAAAGTTGATGTCGTTTGCTACTTATTAATAACTGTTATATTGTGATTATATTTTATATCTGAATTCCTCTTTATCACAGAAAAGCTCTTAGGTGCTGGAATTGTTCAGCTTCCTTCGAAGATTCAACGATTTTATTCTGTCTAGTCTTCTGCAAGTTGTGAAAAAGTGTACTAAAGATTTAATGTTACATAAAATTCCTGTTATTCAATTGCGGTAACTGGCATATTCTTTTCTGTATTTGAAATTCACATTTTAAAATATCTTCCCATCGCTCTGATTTGGTACAATTTTGGTGTCAGAAGTGGGATAATTTTAAGTGAATGCCAGTTACCCGAAAAATGTAGGAACAACTTAAGCTAATTTTAGATTCGATGGCGAAGGGTTTTGGTAGAGTTGACGAAAGCCAGAATCAGCTGCCCAATCAGTTAGAAACAAAAATTGGTGAAAGCCAGAATTTGCTCGCCAATCACTTTGAAGAAAAAATTGGCGAAAGCTAGAATCTGATCGCCAATCATTTAAAAGAAGAAATTGGCGAAATTGTGAAAACCAGAATCAGTTCGCCAAGAAGTAGGAAATAGGTCTTGGTGAAATTAGCGAGAGCCAGGAACAGTTGAAAATGCCCGTGGGCGAAAAATTTAATGAAAAGGAGGAACGCGTCAGTACTTTTGAGTCAAAACTCAAGGCTACGGTTGACACTGTTGAAGAGAAAATTAGAGAGGCCGTTATCAGGCAGATGAACGACTTAAAGAAAAAGTTCGGGAAGAGTCAGCGCCAGTTACTGTACCTTGCTACTCTGAAGCTAAAATTGAGGAAGTGTACCCGGTGTTGAAATCGTCCCGCCCGGCCGTAAAAGTGTCTACCTACGACGGCAAAAGTCTTGGCAGGTGTTTAAAACACAGTTTAATATGGCTTCGACTGTCAATAGCTGGGATATTGCAATGTAAGCTTGCCAATTGGCTACTTCACTCCGTGGCGAGGCTTCCGATGTGCCTCGCCACGGCACGTTTGAAGAAATGGAAAAACGAATTGGCGTCTTGGCAGGGATGAATTCAAATATACTGCCAAGAAGAAATCCATTGAAGTGCTGGACCTGCGGGCGCGAGGGGCATCTAAAATGGAATTGCTTAGCTCGCCAAGCTGATGAATCAAGAAGCCAAGGCCCAGGGAAATTAGTTCCCGGCCCCCTGAATTGGGAGCTGGACGAGGAGAAGCCTTCTTGCAATACACTGAATGTGTCGTCGATGTATCACGAAGAGAACAGGTCGTTTGTTGAAGGGTTCGTAAATGTTCAAACGTGTAGCATGTTAGGTGACACGGGTGCTAACTTGACCATCGTCAGGACGGATATAGCTGAAGAGCTTGGCGAGAAGCTACTTTTCACGCCGCCAAACATCACTTTGCAGACCGTGACCGGGGATAAAATTAAGATGAATTGAAAAGTTGCACTCCACATATAAGCGTCGGGAATAATAGTTTACGGCATATGTTGCCGATATTGTTGACCCGATGATTCTCTGGTTTGACTTTTTAACCAGAAATAATTTCATAATAGATATCAAATCTAATCAAATCATAATCACTCAAGATAACACCATACCCTCCATGCCGGACAATAGTAGAAGAGGTCTTTTAGCTGCCGCAACTCTTGTGGACCAGTCGAAAGGTACGGTTCCCGTCAAGATTGCCGATGTCAGCAATAAGGCTAAGAAAATCCAGAAGCATGAAATGTTGCCAACTTATACCTCGGTCACCGGAAAAGGTAGAAAGCGTGACCGGCCAGTCGTTGAGCGCTCCAATTTGACCGCAGATGTATTAAAGAGTGCGGAATTGACGAATGGAAGCAGAAAAATTCATCAATGAATTCCAGGCCGTGCTCTCCCGTGCAACATATGTGGGCCGCACGAACTTGACACAACACCGAATTGTCAAGAGGAACTACACCCCGGTCAAGCAGCATCCCAGAAGGTGTCCTTTGACGACGCAAGATCGACGCGACAGCAACAGATGATCAGTTCCAGGAAGGAACCAAAGTTCGGCTGTGTGAGTCCCGTTCGCCGGCAAGCTCTATCACCCAAGTTACAGTTCTGCTGGAGAGGTCCAATCATCATCGTCAAAAGAATCAATGACGTCATTGTGCGAATTCCCCAATCTGCGAACATCAAAGCGAAGGTCGTGAATTACGGCCGGTTTGCTCCTTGCAATGGGACGTGAGTGGGCCCTGAAGTATTTGAGGATACCCGGGGTACGGCTTTTAGGCTGTTGCCAAGTAGATCCAGGCTACCCAATTATTTTTTTCACTAATGTTGCAACTGTTATTCTTCTATGTTTATTTATTTAGTTTGTAATGATATATATGTTATGTTTTTCTTATGTAAAGTTGTATTTTGTAGTAGCATTTTAGGACAGTAGTTTTTAGTGTAAGGACTGTCCGGGACGTTCAGTCTTTTAGAGGAGGGGGCAATGTTACGAGTTTGGGTAGTACATTGTCACGAAAATAGTTTAACACGTTTGCGCGTCTACCATGGAGTAAGCTATAAATCCTGCTCTTGGGTCTATTGTTGGAAAATGGTTTGGTTGAGCGGTGTGGCAACACGGGTTTTGTTTCCTAGGTGAATAAGAGTCTGGAATAAAAAGTCAGTTAAAAAGTTGGTTTTGATACAATCGGTTGAGGTTTTTCAACAGGTGATGTTCTTATTGTAAAAAGATTATTTTCGGCTGGTTTAAGACTAGGTCCTTAGAGGAAAGGAAGTTGAGGTCGTATGCTACTTATTAATAACTGTTATATTGTGATTAATTTTTATACCTGAATTCCACTTTGTCACAGATAATCTCTTAGATGCTGTAATTGTTCAGTTTGACCATGATTGACAGTTGTTCATGATTGACAGTTGAGATGAGACAGCAATAATCTTACGCTTGTGTAGGTGTTTTCCAGACATGTCCTGTTGCAATGAATAACGTGAACAATGATTCGTCGGCCCAAATGCCATTTTTGAACATATTACGTGACAGGGATTTGCTCTCGTGGTACCATTGTGGGCGATATTTTGTATTGGCATCTATTAGAAGTGGCTTGGGAATAGCTGCTCTTTCACAAATGCTTTGTTTGTGAAGTTCCAGTTTACGACTAATGGTTGATACCGGAACAAGCAGATGCAGATTGAGCTCTTCGGTCATTTTGTTTGCAGTTGTTTTCTTTCTTCGTGTCGCAATCTGCTTCAATACCTCGTCCGTTTCTTTCACTCATCTCTCCCTTTCGTCCACTGTTTTGTTTTGAAAAGTATGTTTTTCCGTGTACTCTGTATGCTATCATGACTTTCGATATCATAGCTGGAAAAACACCCATTAGTCTGGAGGTTGCAGTAACAGATACTCCAATTTAAACAGTTTCCAACAATTTGCCCTTTTCTCTTGGTCTGCAAGGTTTGATATTTTACGCTGTTCCCCCCAAAAGCACGAAGCCGTTAGCTTCATTACTGCTACCTAACAGTAGAATAATACATACACTATATTATATAAAAAATACCGTTGGCCAGACTTTTTTTTTTGTAATACGAAGCACATTCATAAACACCACTAATATCGATAGGTGTTTCCATTATTTTGATAACCACCTGTATATATATTTACACTGCCACAAAAAATATATACACCCAGAAGGAAGCGATCTACTATTACGAAACTTAACATGTATTTAGTGTATGAGGAGATAAGAAAATGATTGCAAATTCAGAAGAACAGACCGTTTTATTTAGAAGATATGACATGAAAAAGGTTACAAATCTGTAAGTAGTAAATTCATCTCTGGTATCTATACAAGCCAAAGAACGGCGTGGCATCGAATCAATGACGTCACCTTTCACCTCCTGCGAAAGATCATGCTATAATCTGTGCAAATGGGCAGTTGATTATCCAGTATTTCGGGATGGCTGCAATTGCCTTCCAAGCACGTCCCAGACGTGCTCTATTGGCGAGAGGTCTGGTGACCTGGCAGGAAATCGGAGTACGTCATATCCTTGAAGACATATTATATCGTGCAGTATGTGGACGGCGTTGTCTTGCTGATAAATGGAACTTTGCGACTTGATAGGACAGGCGTTAAAATCTCGTCCACCTAACTGCGTGCCGTCAAAGTGCGTAAAAGGACGACTAGAGGTGATCGTCTGTCCCACCAAATCGCTCCCCACACTGTCACTGTGACTGACACACACACATACATATATATATATATATATATACTTGTGTGGGTGTATGTATGTATGTATAGATTTATAAATTTATAAAATATAGTATGAAGTATAATATACTTAAGAAATAGAATAATTGGGACCTAAAATAAATCAGGTTGGAGCCTGAGGCATTGCCTCTCCTGAGAATTAAATATTTTCCTTTAAATATATATATTTTTAATAAATTGCTTCAGGGTGTAGAATATCCTGCAGAGAGAAAAATTTATTGGAACCTCTTGTGAGTTATTTTGAGGAATATTGATATTTGGAATGATTCCATCATTTTTTATCTCATTTTAGCCGCTATATATATTGGATATGATGAAGTTTCTAAAATAAAATATAAACTTCAATGTATAATACACTTTTTTCAACTATACAGGTACAATACACATGTTTTTCCTATTGTTGCAGCAGTTAGGATAAGGTTGGACGCGAGTCCCTAGCTGTGTATTTGCAAATAATAATTTAGCTTCTTTTCCCAACGTGATCTTTAATAAGATTATGTTTAATGACATCGCCTTTTACATTATACAAAAGGTATGTTAATTTAAGATGTTTATTCCTGAAAGGGAATCCTTTTACAGTTTGGAAGTTGGAATATCTTTAATTGCGTTTTTCGAAGAAAAGAAAATTATTAATATTTATCCGCTTGTAGTATAAAGTTCCTATATTGAATAGTTAGTTTTTTACCCGGTATTGTAGCAAACTTTTATTGTCAAGGCATGCACTAATATGTTACCATATCTTTTAATTATATCTGTTAATTATTTTGTTACGGAGCATATAACAGTTGAGCTAAAGTCCTATCCAAAGAAGCAGACGGATGCTTGTTTAGACTAGGCCTGATCAACATACAACCGCGTGCGGACCGCCAGGGGACCTTCACAACTCTAAAACATACGGAATAATACTTTTAGATACATGACATTACAAAAAGAATATAGAAACAATGATATTATTCTTTTAATAATTTTTAATATAATTGGTAATTTATTTTTGTACTTAATTTTTTTCTTTTTCATCTATCCTATTTTCTTGCTGCTCATTTTACAGCTTTTTAATAAAAAAATAGGGCCCTCATGACATTTCGAGTTGTGAAAGCCTGCCTTTAGACGACAGTTGAAACCAGGTCCACTTGGAGGAAGGTTCATTCGCTTGCTGCTACACAATGTGGACAGTCTAATAATAATATTAATAAGAATAATAATAATAAACACCTTTTGCAAAAAATGGAAATATAGTACGCCATATTGATGCATATGGATCTCCTGTAAACATTATTTCGGCTTTTACAAAAATGATTTATTCCACTAAGGCTTGCGTCAATCGGATATGTCAACTGTTTCTACCAAATATCTATTGATATACATATGCGTTGATATAAACCTTATTTGACTGAATTCCATAAAATTAAAACGTCGTAGAAGGAGCGTTTTTAGTCCTACACCGACATCTGGACACACTATGGATGCAAATACAAGACTTCTAGTGAATTTAACTGTCATGTACATTGGTTACAAAAACAGGAGGTATTCAAAATGGCTCATCTAAAGGAGTACGCTGAAGGTACAATGGCTTTAAATGTGGAATTTATTTAAAATTTACCGACATTTTCTAAACGAATTTTTTTCCTGCATAGGAATGAACACCGAAAATTTCTTTATAGAAAGTTTACGATTAAATTAGGTTGAAGATAATTAAACTATGTAGGATAATGAAAATTTTTACTTAAATTAATGGAAAATGACAAATCTTATATAGCATATCAAAATTTTGGAGCCCGTCTGAAAGGAAATTCTTAGTTTATTCTATCCGGTCCTACATTAATAAGAAATTTTCAGGCACCAAAAAAAGTCAGCGAAATTCCAGCTTTTGAGTTCATCTTTAAACTGGGCCTGTTCACATAGAATCTGTCAGCATCAGCGTTATTTCTATTGATATATTTTAAACCAATAATAGGCCTTAACAATTTCGAGGGTAATCGTTTGGAGGTTTGTGATTGGTTACATATATTTCAATACGAGTAAGGCTGACGCTGAAGGATTCTAGGTCAACAGGCCCTTAGTCAATGCCCCGCTGAGCTTTTCATAGTAAGACAGGACCAAAGACTTCCGGTATGGTTTGATGTACCTAATGTCTTACTCATACTCTTGAATTGATTATTTTGTCTTAATGTGCACTATTTTCTCCTCGTGTTTGAATAAATTTATTAAGTAATAAAAATTTACATCGATTGAAATCATAATTACATAAAAGATATTAAGTTACAGGAACACAGAATATTGTTATTTTTAACCCTCTATCTTATTTAGTTCTTTTTTTAGTACAAGAAGGCAATATTTTAAGAACTGGTGATATCTTCTGTAACACAAGGAAATTATGTGTCCTTTTGCTACTTTTTTTTGCAATCTCCAATCCACGCAAATACGCCTACACGCCCTATAGCACTTTTTTTGTATATATTTCCGATAAATGGATGGGTCAAAGTCCAAGTGATTTAAGTCAAAGTTTGGTAAAATCGGGCAAAGTCGTGTTTTGTAATATCAAATGCAATTTTTTTAGCTCAAGGAAAAGATAAGTAAATCTTAATTCATCAGTAATTTTAATGTGATATGTATGTTTGAAATGTTTATAATGTGTTTGTTTAAAATTTTTTATTTCGTTTAACTGCCTAAAACACCATCAAGGAATCCAAATACATTTTCCTTTATAAATTTAATCAGTAAGGAATCAGTTTCGAGACCCACGTAGCATCCGCAATTTAGGATTTCAACATAGTCCAATTATCTCAAAAGTCACTTTTTTTTTACTTACTTCATTTTGCTTTTGACAGCACCGAAATGCTATAATTTGTGTACATTTACCACTTAAGTATAACGAAAAACTATTCATTAAGTAATTTAAAAGCTTTAAAACCTTTTGCTTGTTATTAACAATGTACAAATTATAGAAACGAGTGATTTGTGTGATTTGAGATACTGCATAGTAATTTCAATGCAGCAAAACCGTTACGCAATACATTGAAGAAATAGATGGAATAAAAAATAAAGCTTCATTATAATCCAAGCAATTGTTTTTCAAGTATCGCAAAAGTAATTCCTTTACTTACTTCACTTTGCCTTTGACAGCAGCCAAATGTTATAGCTTGTGAACATTTAACATTAAAGTATAACGAAATATTCATTAAGTAATACGAAACTTTTTCAACCTTTTGCTTCTTACTGACAATGTACTAATCGTAGAAACGTGCGATTTGTGTTATTTGATACTGTAAAGTAGTTTCATTATAGCAAAAGCGTTGCGCAATACATTACAGAAGTAGATGGAAAACAAAATAAAGCTTCGTTAAAATCCAAGAAATTCTTCGTTAAAATCCAAGGAATTCAGGAAGTATATTTTTAGAATGTTTACTCTGAATCAAAAACCCGTATAACTAAGGAAATTTGTAAAAAAAATAATGGTTTTGTCTACAAAGAAATTATTTCTATATCTGTTAAAAATAAATGGTAAATTGTAAAAAAATGTTACTGATAAATGTACCTTAAATACAGGTACTCAACACGTTGTGCATAAACAGTACAGTATTAAAATGTATCTTACAATGTTCTAATCGTAGAATCGTGCGATTTGAGTTATTTGATACTGTGTAGTACTTTCAAGTCAAGAAAATGAGTATTTTTTTGTGCCATGAAACCAGTTATAATTTTTAATTTTTATTAGCAAGAGTTTTGAATACCAGTTAGAAGGGTTTACTTCAGAGGTTGCAGTTTAATGGTATATAACAATCGAATCATTGTAGAAATGCGCTGTTTGTGTCGTTTGATTCTGAAAACTGCGTAGTATTTTTAATCCCAGAAAATCTGATTTTTGTTTCCCGGACCCAGTTGGCACTATTTTGATTTTATCAGCAATAGTTTTGAACACCAGTTAGAAGGGTTTACTTTAAAGGTTACATTTTAATGGTATTTGACAATCTAATTATTCTAGAAAAACACTGTGTCGTTTGATTCTGAAAACTGTGTAGTATTTTTAAACCCAGAAAATGTGTCGTTCGTTCTCTGCTCCCAGTTGAGATATTTTTTTATTCTTATCAGCAATAGTTTGGAACACCAATTAGAAGAATAAACTCCAGACATTAGAGATTAATGGTATCTGACAATGTAATAATCATAGAAAAACGCTGTTGGTGTTACTTGATTCTGAAAACTATATGGTATTATAAACGTAGAAAATAGGGTTTTTGGTGTCCAGAATGTTGAATTTATTTTGAGTGAGAACACTAATTAAAAGTTATCGCTTTAGAGGTTGGAGTTGTCTTTGAAACACAGATGGGAAGTAGCATCTCGACTAAAAATCGCTTTCCATTTATAACGTCAGTTGAAGCTAGCTAAGGTTCTTCAAATCTAATGGATAGCATCTTCTAATTTTCTTTCTTAACAGCATGGTATTTAAAGAATGAGGTATGTCTAAACTAAATAGTTAAAATATTGAAATCTAGCAGAAAAACGTTAATTATAAACATTTTTAAGGGTATAGTTTACATAAGTCACTGTAGAGCAATGTTCTATGTTTCCCCTAATCTTTGGCTATTGTCCAAAGAAAACATTCATGTATTAATCACTCTTAAATCTACGGCAAAATTTACGAGGCACTAGATTTGGCAAGTTATAGTACCCTAAAGAAGATAAAATCATATTAATCAGAGCTACTGACTTTTTAAAAATGTTAAATGTATAATTCATCATTATTCTGTTATAATTCCCTTGCTGACATCTATCGGCTGAAATATTAATATATCGACTACGACAGACTATATTATATAACAGTCGTGCCCCAGGTATAATACCATGACCAAAGAAAAAAAAAAGATTATATCTAATATGAAAGAAATTTTAAGCGGTGCTTTTCTGATGTTTTAATTAAATACATCATTCTCCAATTGTTAGAATAATTAATATTTCGGACATCTTGAATAGCTTCAATAGCTTTAATAATTATTTATATTTTAATTATTCTGTGAAATTATTCAAATAAATCATACATTGAGTTTCTAAGAGTTTAATAAAATGTCGATAGATCATCGTTAATCGTTTTATTATTTAGCAACCTAAAGGTATAATACAACAATTTGCAGCTATATTGTACCAAAAATGGAGGTTTTTTTCTGCATACCGATCATTTTAGGTGCTTGGTTTTTCGATTTTGGTACAAATTTTCAAAATTCTAGTGGGGAGTCACACAGTGGTATAGTGCCGCATGCGGCTTTCGCCTAGAAATGTGTCCACACCTATTGTATAATATAATATAACGTCGCTACGTAAAGTTATCTTCAGTAAAATGGCTGTAGCTTGGTAATGCAGCCTATATGGGAAGTTTCAAATGAAAGAGTTTCTGTTGAAATTACAGTAAAAAAATTATAAAGACTACATTTTTCTAATGATACTTGTCTTGAGACATCCGCTCATACAAACACAGTGGTTTTGAAGGATTCTTTATTTAGGAAGAACAATTTATGTGAGCTAACATTGTTTCCTACGAGGGGACAGCACACAGAATGGATACAGATACAAAATGAATAAAGATACCACGACAGGCGGAGCTAAAAGCAGTAATATACTCGTGTCTAACGTACAGGTAGCTTTGGAACTAGATTTAGCCTTAGTTAGGAACGGCAAGATTTAACCGATAACTACGCTGAAATGAAAGAAATTACTTATGAGGGATTACTGTAAATTTTTACTGGTGAATGGCAAAAGGTAGTTAACCACCCCACTTTGGAAAGAACCGTCATCTATCATGAAATGTGGTACAAAATTTATAGAGCAAGAAGATAAAATGCATAAAGCATTCCATAGAGGCGGAGTTAAAAGCAATAATATACAGGGTATTTCAAAAATAATCATTCGATTTAAAAAAATCATAACTATTCATCAATTAATCCGTTTTGGTCGAATAATGTATAGGCAGAAAAAGAGGGAAGTCTCGAGTTTTACGCAGTTCCCGACAAGTAGCTTTAATACCCTTCCTTTGCCCTCCACTTAAATGTTTGTAAAGATGACGACTGCACTACAGAAATCCTTTTGTGTTCTACACTTTGTGAGCCCGTAACATTTTTTCAGCGTGATTTTCATCGACAAGCCGTGGTAGATAGAATATATATATATATATATATATATATATATATATATATATATATATATATATATAAATATGGTAATATAAGGAGTCCATAAGAAATGTGAAACATAGGCCAAACACTCTATGTACTTTGGAGCTATTTCTGATCCTAACCTTCTGATGCTAAAAATTATACCGTCTGGGTGGCTCATAAAAGCTATTAATTAACCTATAAGATTTATTTTAAAATTCAATTTCATTTGTCGAATTTTTAAAGACAAGATTATATAAAAATAGTTTGATGTACTAATTTAAAAATAACCTCAATATTCGGATAAAAAAAATAAGTATGGTAATTTCGTAAATGAGAGTTTACATACACACACACACACATTTTATATATATATATATATATATATATATATATATATATATATATATATATATATATATATATATATATATATATATATATATATATATATAAAACAATTTATGAACAAGAAGTAATACTCAAGGAGATTAGGTTTCTTTTAGTGATATGAGAATTTGGAAATTTAGTTACGTTTAGTTTACTCTACTTTACGGCTTGTAAAACTATTGAGAAGGGAATCCCTAACGGAAATAGATTTAAAAAAACGTCATAAAGTTAAAGTAAATGCAAAGCATGTTCTGGTTAGAAAAAGAAGTTGCAATTTATAAATTCATCCGAAAGAAAATTTATAAATCTTTGTAGAATATCATCGTATTTCCTTCCTTACCCGAAAAACTTCATTTTTCTTCTGAATCAGTGTATGTCTCGGCAGGAAATGAAGCGTCTGAGAGGCATTTTACACAAGTTATAAAAAGTTAGTAACAAAAACATTTTGCAGTTAGACTTCTGTTTTCCTCGTATAATCCAAAAGGGAAATCAGCGAAATCATGTAAAAACATCAGAATTTAATATAGACAAAAGTGTGTACTCATCAAAAATATTTTTATTTGTGATATAGTCTCAATGGGAGACTTTGATCTCATGATATGTTTACCGGAAATAACATTATGTTTCTCAGTCTCGTAGATTTAAGAGACGTATGAAAAAATATTTCGCTTTAATATAAGTTTGTATCGTTTTTAGTGTAAGTTGCTTTCAAACGTCATTTTTTATTAACTATAATATTGAAATATTGTAACAAACATGCATATCTATCTATCTATCTATCGAATAAACAAAAGCCACATCCCAGATAAATTAAAACACATGAATTCATTAACAATTCATATGAGAAAAAAAAGGGTGTGTGTATTAGTGAACACGCGTAAGAAGTGAAAATTCTTCCGATTATATTATCGTATTTTTTTTAGTTTAAAATAAATAGGATAGATGAGGTATGAGCAAAATATTTTTTTTTGTTGTAAATAAAATGTACAATAATAACGTTTTGCCCATTTTGCATTTGACATTGAGCCATACACAAGTCGCTAACTGTCGATACTATTCAACTATGGACATTGGATTGTTTAACAGAAAAATCTATAGATGGAAAATGATGACATTGTTAGAATTATGAAATATTCCAACAACTCCTGCTCTAGTATTAGACCAATTATATTTTACAATGCAGTTGAAATTAGGAACGGATTTTTCATCTCCATCGCCTAGCCAAGTTTCAGATAAAACGAAGTGATTTGAATGTTTTACAATTAAATCATTTAACTATCAACAAATTAGCATGAGCTCTAACACTTTGGCAATTAAAAGTAAATCCTGATAACCTTTTCTGCTATTGGTAAAATTAACTAAATTTTCATTTATAGTTTCTAGTTTATTTAGTGAAAGTCGTTTGAATTCCGTTTGTAAATCTACTGTTGATGACGATGTTCTTCGACCATGTAAAATATATTTTCATTGTTCTGCGTCGTTATATATAATCCTTCAATACTCGTCTCACGGGATAAATCAACACATAACAACGATTGACTGTGACGTCGATCGTATTCATAAACATTTTCCCAAAACGTGCTACCTTGTGATTTATGAATTGTGGTAGCACAAGCACAGACCAGTGGAATGTGGATACGTTTCGGAAACACAGTTTTATTGTTGTTGAGTGGAATAGTAGAAGATCTTTGTACAATTGGCATAGCCATTCTACTGACGTTATTTTCTGCTGCGTGACCTGCTGATTTGCGTCTTAGTTTTTCACTTATTTGAGGTAAATCTAGAAACTCTATTTTAACCACTCCATCGTCATCTGTCTCTACATGAACTAACTTTCCAACGGCACCCTTCGCTAATCCGTCTGATAAGTCTATATTCGTGGTAATCATGTTATAAATATTTTTCAAAAAATCGGTAATAAGGCAATCTATTTGTATCAATTAATGATATTTTATGCATCTTTTGGTGGACGAAAGTTTCTTGTTCTTTTGAAGTACAGGCAATATATACACCTTTTGAAGTTGAAGTTATTTTCTCGGTATACGAATTCAATATTTTATTCCTATACTCAGTGACTGAATGGTTCGTGTTGACAATGCGTATGCCTTGAGGACACCTAATTGCAGCTTCTTCTACAGTACAAAAACGACATTCAATTAGAGCTATTTCGATTTCTTCAAGACGCTTACCATTTCCAATTTTCGTAACTTGGATATGGAAATTGATGATTCGCTTGACGCATGACCTGATCTAGTTCATAAAACTTTAGATTTCGTCATAATATTGGTTCAGCAATAGTCTGTTTGGGTTGATTCTAAATGGGTATAGCGCGAACTGGTGGTAATTGACGTAAATCTCGGATGAAAATAATATCTAACCCGCCAAAACTCAATTGAAAATTTCCAGTTATTTGCTTTAATCTGGAATCAATTTTCAATAATAAGTGTGCGGTAATCATGCTGATCTCATCAATAATTATAACTTTAATATATTTGAACAGAGTTCTGCATTGTTGAGCAGTATCATTACTTAAAGAAAATAACATGTATAAAGATATTTTTAAAGCGGTATGAACAGCGCGGGTTGCCTTCTGCCCCAGCGCTTATCTCAAGTTGGCGTAACCTGCGTATGCGCCTGCGCATCAGCACATTCAATTGGTACTGTCAATTGGTACATTCAATTGGTGGGGCAGATGCTCACATCGCGAATCCCAACTCACTGGCGCATTCTTGGCCAGGAAGTGCAACGCGTTTCCGTAATACAAAATCGCAACATGAATGACTAAATTTTCCCCTCGCCGCCGATAAAGAAGTTTCACTTCAAAAATAGAGATTGATGATTAGTAATCGGTTACTGTCTTAATGATGATCCCTCTAAGAGGGTGACAAAGTCCCTTAGGATAAGTTACTAGATAAAGTTCGTTTAATTAAATAATATCGAGTTCGACAGGCCCCTCGATTTTTCGCTTCCTGTAGAACGGATGACTGAGAGGCAATTTATGAGATCCGGATTGTTGGGACGAATGATCTCGTCTTGAGATCTCTAACAAATAAAGCTAAGCTTCTTCACTGAAGCTAAGAATTATCTTCATGAGGAATAAACCCCTGACCTCACAAGTCCGCGTATAGCCTTTCTCGAACCAGGTTGATCGGAGTAATTCTCTCATCTCAGGGGATAGCTAACTAACTAACTTCCAAGATCTTTAAGTCCCATCTTCGAACTTTGGTGATCCAACCAGAAAACTCATCACCTCTTCAAACTGCGATGCCATTTTTGCAGCTCCCTATTTGCTGGAAATGTGCGATGCAATTCTTGCATCTTCCCTGTCTTGGGGCTGTGTTGCGTCATTGACCTGGCGAGCCGTGCCGAATTTCCATTCATCCCGAGTATAAGTTTTTGGAGGCATGCTGGTGTCTCCTTTCTTACGAGTGTTCCATCACCAGCTGCACGTACAATGGTGGCGGGTCCGCCGGTCGTTAGCGGTGCAAGAGGTGTTAACGGCTGCGTGGATTTTAATTATTGGACGAATTAGTTTAATTCGTCACAATACATACATATATATATATATATATATATATATATATATATATGAAATTAATTTTTATCCGGATAATCTTATATTGTTAGAAACTAAAAACGACAACGTAGGCAATTTAATAATTTTAGACTTATGTTTAAAAGTAAATAAACAAAAAAAAGTCTCTATTGTCTTTATGATAAAGGAGATCATTATAATTTTAATACTGTAAGAATTATGTCTAGGAATAACGCTCTTCACAAAAATATCAAACGTAATATTGTAATAAACCAATTAATCCATTACCGACTTTTACATTCATGCGTAATAAACATGAACATTAGAATAAAAGAATTCATAAAAATAGTTTCAGAACAGGGTAATTCCTGTTCAATTCTTTGCGTCAATCTTAACCCAGTTTTTCAATTTAAATAATACTGTATGCAAGCAAGGTTTCATCTTATAGCTGGCAACATTATTTCCCTATTTTGATTATAAAAGTGTGTGTGCTAGTGTGTCGTGAAACTAGCTTGGTGTGGTGGTATATATTTAGATGTATTGATGTGTTGTACTTAACACTAGAACCGCGGGACTTTCGGTATACCTAGAACCGCGGAGCGGGTCATTTTCACCCTAGATTGTAAACCTATAAAATATACACAAGCACTTAATTTAATTAACTAAAACATTTTATTTTTTAATTTATTCAATCAATAATCAATATTTCTGAGAATTTAAATTAAATAATTTATATAAATCAAGAGAAATTAACTTAATTTTTACAAAATCTTATTATTTAAAATTTTATATCCTTGAGTATAATAACATGACTTTTTAACAAAATATGACATAAATTTCCTAATTTCAATGGAAAAACAGAGTATCTCTTTTCAATAAGTTTAGACATAATTTCAAAAAATTAAAAATTTTATCAGTTACTTACTAGTTTTACAGATTATAAAATCCAATTTACTGTATGCATTGTGCACAA
The DNA here is from genome assembly GCA_907164885.2 of Dolomedes plantarius. Taxonomy (NCBI): domain Eukaryota; kingdom Metazoa; phylum Arthropoda; class Arachnida; order Araneae; family Dolomedidae; genus Dolomedes; species Dolomedes plantarius. The sequence goes on from OU015497.1 coordinate 176,064,937, forward strand.
AACTGAGTAATAAGTTTTGTATATTTTCCATAAATGGGTGCTTTACATTTTGAACAGATATCTATAGTTTTATTTTCACATTTCAAACTGTGGCATCGAACTCGTTTCCGCTTAATTTGTGGTTGTCCGTCGTTTTCATTGGTTGCTTCACACTCTCTTTTTGCCACCTTTTTTGTCGGGAGAGAACAAACTTTTCTAGCAATTCTTCAACCAACAGCTTTATATAAAACCAAGGCATTGATTGTAGCAAGGTCCAAAATATTACAAAAAAACCTGCACCGGCCACCTACGGGAAGCAGACTTCACTGTATATTTCCTTACCATTTGGTCAATCACGTCCACACCGTATTTTGTTGCGTTGTAGAAAGCTATTGTATCGGGTAGTTTTTTTGGGGGGGTTATCCGCAATTTCTACGGTTGGATGGAGACTACTTAGCAATAAAACGTTTTTATCTTTTTTTACCTTGATAAACAGTTAGCCTGTGCAAGCTTCAGTGTTGTGAAAAAGTTGTCCGTAGTGACATTTCTACTTTTGTTCTCATGGACTTATTAGTCGTATCATTACATATTCAGAGAGAGAAACGTTGGATGGACATTAGATCTTTTCCAAGATACGGGAATCCATTTATCAGATATTTTGAGTCAACATCTGCAGCCGACCAGAACTTGATTCCAAACATTTGTCGTTTGTTTGGCATGTATTGGGTAAACCTACGCCTAGCTTTTGTAGGAAATAACTGTTCATCTACAGTTATATTAGGACCTGGTGTATAGTTAGTCTTGTAATTTTCAATAAAACGATTCCAGATATCCAAAATAAGGGCAAATTTGTCTGTCTCTAGACGCTTTGATCTTGTTGATTTTATGTCAAACCATAAAAATTCTCATTATTTCACTAAATTGGTCTCTTGACATTGTATTTTCGAAAAATGGTGGTCCCCAGTCCTTTGACCACAAGCTATGCAGTTCAAGTCCTTTTGCACAATATCTACCACGTGCATATAAAATTGATATAAAAGCATCTATTTCTTCTAACGTTATATTCCATTCTCTTTCATGAATCTGCCGGTGAGATTCATCTTCAGTACATTTCTTTGTGTTTCAATATCCATTCATCTATAAAAAGTCTCCAAGCACTTGAAGGACTGTTGTCGATAACATTGCGTTTAGCATGTGGTGTTGAGACCCCAACTTCTTTCAAAATATTACGCTTAAATTTTCTTCCTCTATCCCTTGTTCCTAATTGAGCAACATTCCAAACTGTCCCATCTTTGCCAACTTCATTATTTCCAACTTTGAATGTTATTGTCGATTTCTTATTCAATTTCTTTGCGTGTGTGTATCTTTTCTTGGAATGTTTGATTTTTCTTTTTTATAAGATATATTATCATCATTATTGTGATGAAAAGGACCAACGATTGTTAGAGCACCGCCAGAGTCATCTTGACTTTCATGTTCTTCATCCGAATCCAAATTTTCTTCATTAGCAGGCAGATATTCATCCTCACCACTCAAAATCGAAACTTTCATCATTATCTTCACCTCCTGAATCCTTTTCAGATAATTGTTTTAAATATTCTAAAGCTTCCTGAACAAGATTACGGCGTCGTGTCATTTTTTATACATATACTAATTGCAGTATAAAAGCAAGTTCAAAAAGTCTTCTAAATATTCGCTATAATTTTCCACTGTATTCGAACGTAGTTCGCGCTTCAAACCTAATATAATGACCTTGACTGAAAACCTTCACTATTACCTCTTCTCGTACAGTTCATTTCAGGAATTCCTGGGTGGGGTAGAGGTACTTTAGAGTTACTTCCGAGAAAATGCATCTGTTTTACGTCATTTGTGCATTAACATTTCTTACGGGTCATATTGACCCGCTCCGCGGTTCTAGGTATAAGTGTTAATAATCGGAAAATTATTTATGTTACGAATTTTTAAATTTGGTAAATTGTTGTTCACCTTAAATTATTAAAAGTCATAAAAGAAATTTTTTTTCAATCAATACTTTTCTCGTGGTGATAAATTAAACATCGTTTTGGGTCAAATTGACCCGCTCCGCGGTTCTAGTGTTAATGTAGTTAGCTTAAATATATTAATTTTAATTTATTTATTTTTTTAGCTCCACTTTAATTGTTTTTTTACTTTAATTGATCTGAAAGGGTTTGGTGTTGTAGCTGTCCTCCGGGAGTGTTATCCGGATATAAAACATGTTTAACCGGGGTTGGGGGGTCACATCCTCCCCCAGTCATCAACTATAACATCTCCATTTCCATTCAGTTTCAGTACTATTATGTCAACTTTAATGGTATCTGTGTTTATATTATTATATGCTCTCATCAGTTCCCATTGTATGTTAATTTTTAATTATCTAAAATTATGTAAAAAAGTTTGTGAACAGCCTAACGCCTAAATGTTATTTACTCCTTCTTAGTAAGATATTTATGTAAAAAAAAAAAACATGTTTAACTGGAGTTGGAGGGTCACAACCCCCTCCCCAGTTATCAACTATACCCCCTCCACTTCCGTTTTGCTTATTTTTTTATGTCTATCTTGTTTTAAGTTATAGGAGTATTAAATGGTCGCATCTGCCCCTTTTAGTCATCTTAATTTTAAATATATATATAACAATTACTATATGTCAGAAAATTAGTAAAGTGAGTAAAATAATTTTTAAAAAGAATTTTTATTACCTTCTCAATAATATCATTTTCCTTTATTAAAATAAACTAACTTGACGGAAAATATCTACAACCAATCAAAATTAAATTTAAAGGGTCCTTCAGAGCAATATTTCGATTAAAAAAACAAAAAAACAGCTTTCATGAAAAAAATGCACACTTTGGGGGAAAATATCTGAATCAGTAAGATAAAATTTATATAGTCATATAATTATTAATGCTATATAAATGTAAATATACAGCAATTAAAATTACATTCATTCTAATTCACTATCAGTCTATCTATCTACCTATCAGTCGTTTTAATTAGCTAGATATTATTCTACTTATCTCTAACTATCTACCATCGCCGTCATCATTTTATTAAAAGGGAACATTTTATTATGCCGCATATCTTTATTCATCCTATTAAAAACAACTTGAATAACATTTTCCATTGTTTTGAAATCTAATAATCTGTTCATTGTAGAGTAATTTTCCTCTTTTTTTTCGGAGGAGCAGGCACTGTTTTTAATTACATGTAGTAGATCGATTTACATGACTTTAAAAAATAAATTATGCGTACTAGACTAATTTTTCTTTCATCAGCATAGCTGGAGGCAGTTTTCGTCCCACTAATAATTTTTGGATCGTTAAAATTAATAAAAATCTAATGACTATGGGGTTGTCCCGAAAAATTAATGAATTGTAAATTGCAGGGAGAATATACCCTCTTTTGTATAATGTCTCTTCCTTTGGTCGTTAGCATTTAAATGTTTGCATTAAAACTTTAAAAGAATTTATGAGCTCCGACATACATAATTTTATTTACTAACAGTTAAGCTATGAATAAGTTAATAAGATACAGAAAAAGCTTTACATAAATATGAATCTCGAAAAAAAAAAGTTAAAAAAACGGAAAATTTATTTTTCAGAAGGGACCATGGACTATCATTTAGCATAAATGTTTTAAATATCAAAATGATTTTTAAGAAAAGAAATGAAATTTCATCTTCTAATATATATAAATATATATGTATGTATGTATGTATATATAACATAAACAACCCCTAAATCCCTTTCAATATTCTAAATTTTTCTAAATTTCCTTGGTCGTATAGATTAATTTCGTTTCCGATTTAAAGAATAAAGGCACATACGTATCGTCCCCCAAAATTCTAATTTCTCGCGCATCTTTACGTAATATAATACTTCACATCTGACATCAGAGTCATGGGTTCAGCCAATGGCTACAGGCATTTTGATCACATGGCAAGACGCTCTTGAAGATTATAAAAGCTCAAGCATGCCTCGAAGACCAGGATTTTGGCATGGCTCTGTTGCCTAGTAAACCGCCGTCATCGATGTTAAAAATCGATAAATAAATTATATAGTTTAAATGAAGAGATTCGTATTTTTGGCTGCGACTACAAGTTTTGAGGTGTGACATGTCGACTCCGGTCTCCGTTAACATGCACACAGAAAAAAAAAGTTGTTCTTTGAACCCACTTCTCCGAGTTCAAATCCACTGCACAGTGGAACTCGCTTTTGGTGAGTCGTACAACCCATGTGGGAAAGTGGGTTCTAGAACCCAGATCTTAAGCGGGTTGATTTACCCGCCACCAACCCACTAAAATGGGTTATACGACTCACTTTAAAGTGTGTCGAAAAAACACACCAACATGAGTAGACAAACTCCTCTTTCAAGTTTAATATCTCACTATATTTTGGGTTATAAAACCCAGGACTAACGAGTTCTTTTAAGTAAATGAGTTTACTTAAAAGTACTTCTATAGTACTTGAAATGTTGCCTATTCCCATCCCGTCTTTAAATTAAGCGATTTTATGCTAGTAATTCATTATTCATTGTTTTGTGTATTTATTATCTCTATTCCCTCACATACTTTCTCGTGGGAGAAAAAAAAACTGCACTATACACCCATATTTGGAATACAATTTGTATTAAAATTTAAGGAATTTTTTAAAGTTTAAGTCTCATTAAAAACAAAGCAAAATAATTGTTATAAAATCTTGCAAACTTATATCATAAGTGATGAAAGGCTGCCTAAAAGTTATAAGGATATCAGATATTTAAAATGTTTATCAAGCATCCATTATTTTTTTGTAAATCAGTTTCATTCACAGGAGTAACTGAGGAGAAAAAGAAGCTCCAAATAAAAAAAAAAAAAAATAAGCTGAGATTTAGTTGGGTGCTTCTATATACCAGTAAAATAAAATTTACAGGAAACTTATGAATATTATAATGTATAGAACCTTAAAATTTTGTAGGTCAAAACGTTTTCCTTTTCAACTTTTAGATTCCTTAAACTGAGACACAAATATTTTATCAAGAAAGTTTCAGATCTTAGCTTTAACTCAAAAAAGATATTCACAAGATAATTTTTTTAAACTGAAACAAAATATTAATTACATTGATTGTAGTAATATATATTTGCAATTGATATACCATGATCCCCACACAACTAATTTAGAAACAATTACAATATCTCAAATTGTAACATTTAAGATTCTGAGGAAATATAGATAATCATTTTCTAACACACAAGTTTTTTTAAAGGTATATTTGACCAAATTCTCGATTAATACTCGTACTTACATGGTTTGTAAACTTCTTAATTGTTTGTTAATATACTTACCCAGTTGCTCTAAACAAAACATCTCATGTTTTGAAAATTTTATAAAGTACTAATATATTTGCTATAAATATACTTTTCTACAGAGAAATTAAATAATTCATGCATAATGCATTCACAATTCCTGCTAAATCAGTTGACTTCAATTGAACACTTTAATGAAAAAGCATGCGAACTCACATTTAAATCAAAAAACATACCAGCAAACAAAATTACAAATGCAGAGAAACTTTATTTACAAATAAATATACAAATTTTTCTGTGTAAATACCCTAGGCTCAATTTTACATCATTAGAATATCAACATTAACCAATACATTTCAAATCAAAGGGTGAATTAATATAAATCATATCCTAAATCTTGGGCTGTAAAGATTTAGTTTTGTTCAGTTATGTTGACTGTAGCATTATTTTGGCTGCAATGGAGGATTATTCACCTGAAATATAAAATAAAATTCATAAATGTTATGCATTTCAGTATCAAAGTTGATTTTAATTTTCATGTAATTACACTTTTGAAGTGCTCACTAATAGGTTCAACATTAATGGATATTGTTTGGCTCAATTTTTACTGCAAAATTTAAAAAATCGACACATTAGGATTTTAAACTTTGAAATAGCACCCAGCAAGAAATTGCCTTTTGTCATTACCTTTCCATAAGAAAATTTTAACTGCAGTTGCAGCACAGAGAACTGATTCTTCATGTTGCAGGAAAGTTTTTGCTATATTAAGAGACTACTACCCTCCACAGATAAATCTTAATATCTGTGTTATTACTATCATTATTTTAAGGATGAATCTCATACAGTTACAACTAATACATTTATTTCAAAATATGTATTGTCTAAAGTTTAGAATTATTGATATTAAAGATAAACTTATTTTAATGCATGAATTTGTATTAGAAAAAAATGCAAAATACAGTTACTTCAGCATATGTTTCAAATGCAGCAAAAAATAATTTTAAATAAAAGATCCTCATTGTTACCATTTCAAGATCCTCTTTGGTTAACAGTTATTAGAATCTCAGGCAGGTCAAAAGGAGCTCCTTTGATTTTAATATCTGAAAATAGACAGCAAGACTTTAAAAAATTCATTTGTGATGAAGAAATTTGCTTAATTGGTTCTAGACTAAGTGCCTAAATTAACAGGAAAAAATGCTTTGATTAATCTTAAAAACTAATTGATATTTAGCAACATTTTATACATGTTCACATTTATCCAATACTTATGATTAAGTATTTAAAAATTAATTAAAAAAGGATGATTAAGTGCTTAAGGCAAACTTGCTTAGGAAAAGTAAAAAGTTAAGGTTTTAACAAATATTCAATTATGTCTTAAATGAAAATGATATAAATTTTATTCTTAACCTGTATTCACATTTTTTTAAAGCAAAAAAGGGACCTTGTTTAACACATTAATATTCCCAACAGTCAGAAATCCTAATAAACTCATGGTAAGATTTGTATTTTTTTATTCTTTTAAGAATGCAGGATCATATCTTTTCAGACCATTAAGAAACTATTCTATATTTCTCCCTACCTTCTTTCAAATGCTGCCAAATTTTGAAAAATACAAATAGTATGCCATAGATATCTCCAGATTAAAATTCATGAACTTTTAACCTCTTTATCAGACATCCATACTAATTACAGCAAACGAAATTTTAAAAAAAATTATGCTACCAGAATATATTTCAACTGAAACAAGATAAACAAGAGAACTGAACAAGAGAACTGAAGGAGAACCTCTCATTTCGTACCAAAAATAAAATTATTAATGCATACCTCAAAAAAAGTAATCTCTAAATTTCCAACAATTTCAGATCAAATACAGTAAAATTACCCTGAATTACTTTGGGATAGTTATGAAAAGCTTATGAAAATTTTAATTATAGAATCTACTTAGGTATAAAATAAAACATTTTTAATCTACTCAAAATTTTATTAGCTGAATACTAAAATTGCATATTTTTCATACATTACATACTGCTAAATCTTCCATCCCATACTTATTTAGATATATATATATATATATATAAACAATATATAGATATATAGATAGATTGAAATATAAAAATTACTGAGTATTGCATATTAAAACAAGTGAATAAAAATACTATCATTATAAACAGGTGAATTATACTGTCACCTTCTTTAACAATTGTTTAAGGTCAATAATTAAGTAATATCCATGGATATTTTAATTAATAACAAACAGAAAAATAATCTAAGCTATATATGCATAAAAAATCATAAAACAATATGCCAATTGAATATGTAAAATTTAACAACAGAAATCTATGTTTTCATCTAATAAAATAGATATACTTCTATATCAGGGATAACATTTCTGTATAATTGATGGTACAATTTTTCATTTATTGATTAAATATGAAAAATCAAATATTATTATTTAAAATAAATAATAGAGGAGGAAGATGTTTTTGTCTTGAGATTTTGAACTTTAGATATGTACTATCTTTTCAGTACTTTTAACAACTTAAATGATTGATATCTGATCAATAGCATGCTATGCAATTAATTAAATAAAAATAAAAATACAAGAAATAAATGTAAAATACGACTATATGTATGTAAGAAGAGCACAAATTCTAACAAGATTGTGAGAATCGAAATGAACATCTGGGATGTACAGTCATTTTAAAATGCCAAAGATAATTACGGAAGTAAAACACTTGTAACACTAGATAAACTATCGATAGATAAAACTAATAATTATCTATATATTTACATACAGTAAGCATGAGAACTTAAGTATATTTTCTACTGTCACAAATAACAATTAAATTGAAAGAAAATATACCAATAAGGTTAGACTCATTGATATAGATGGTTTCATTAGTAAAAAGTTTTAAATATCAAAACTGTGGTTCACCTTCTTAGAAACTAAGTAAAGAAATGGCCGGTTGAATCATCCCGTCGGCCATCCTGTGTAAGGCTTTGTCCTGAAAACTATGTACTCAAAATCCTGGCACACTATAAGCTGTATGTTATGTTGCTACAATTAAAAACACGTGCGGGGCTGCTTGGACGGGAAAAAAAAATACCGAACGGGAAATGACCATTTCCTGTCAGGACTTTAGCGAACAGATGTGAATACTTTCAGTTCAGGAGCTTTAGGAAAGTATAATGAGAAGTACAATCCATAGGCCGAACCCTGCAGTGTAAAATATTTTTTCCCATGAATTTGGGATGTTTATGATTCTTTTAGAACAGACTCAAGTGATAGAATAACAACTTAAGATATAATCACGATTTTTCTAACTGTACGAGCTGATAAACTAATTATTATCAGAGTTGTAAAATGCAAATTAAAAAAACCCGAGAAATCATTTTAGACTGTTATTAACCACAAACGTCGAATTATTTTGGTGTACGACGCTATTAAATTGCTAGATTTTTAGTCTGAAAATAAAAATAAAAAACAACGTGTCACACAAAAAAAAGAAAAAAAACGTATTGAGAAACAATATTTTTTTGTAAAACATCATTTCTTTACCATAATCAGTTTCAGTATCGCAAAGGCTGGTAGTGTAAAACTACTGAGTATGTGTGTGAAAGTAAGTTAAATATAACTTTGGTAGCTGTGCAAGGGAGTTTATTCTATACTAATAAATTTGACATGATTTTTAATAAGTATGTGTCCCATAATAAGTGTGACTATCATTTATTTTTAGACTATATTATCAATAGTATTTGCTCTCAACGAGCGGCAATCGCTTAAGCTATTAAGCAACCATTCGAAAATTTCAAAGAGCAAAACTATGAGAGAACGCAAACCTGCAAATCCAAGTCTTTGATCTTTGGACCTGTACGTGTTACACACAGATCGAGACATACCAAATTAATAACATACACTTCAAGAACATTAGTATCTTTTCTTTAAAAAATGTTACACTCTTGATACAAAATTCTTTGGAACATATAATTGTTTGTGCTTTTATGACATTATTAATTTATTTTTATTTTATTTTTTTATTTTTATTTTATTTTTTTTAAAGCTGGGATTTAAATATTTCTCTATTATTAAATGAAAATATTTCTACTCAAAGGCAAAATTTTCTATCTTGAGATCTGAAAATTATAAACAAAAATTTATTTGGAATACGATACAAGAATTTTTGTTATTCTCGTTAAAAAATTAAGAATTGTATACCAAAAATTAATTTTCTTTTCCAATAAATATAGGAATAAAATTTTAAGTAATGCTAAAAATTTTCATTCCAAATGAACTCCATTTCAACCTTTCAAGTTGCATAATATTTACGTTCTAATACCTGAATATGGTTCTCCAATTCAATAAACTCACTATAAAAGACTTACGACATGTACGTTATTTAACACACTTGTTTCGATAACCCAGTAACAATAACTCAGTAGTATTTTAACTCACTTACATCCGCGTTCAAAAACACGGGTAGTGGTTTGTTAAACTCACGTCTCACAATAACCTACACGAAGTGGGTTGCAGAACCCACTTATTCCGGCGACTGACCGACTTTTTTTTTTCTGTGAACCTAACCAAACCGAAACCGAACAGCGTCCAACCTCTCTCGCAGAGAGATAGCTTCAATTCATAAATTCCCTCCACCACACTGGAACTCCCCATGGGGTCCAGGAGATGGAATAACCTTGGTCCTACGATCGCAAGCCCTCCCCCTTCTACGGATTCTGAGAAAGAGGAATCCGGACATTACAGCCACATTGAAAGACGCAACAATCGCCCAGCTTCCGTGTCTCATTTGTTCACTTGAAGAGGCTAGCTCGTAATGAAAGCATCAGTTTTGTGCTTGTATTTGTGCTTACAGTTATTTTGCAAAACTTAACTCTTCCAACCATGGGTCCGAAGAAAGTCAGTTGAAGGGCAGTGCTGAGAAGAAGAAGAGGATGATGTGCATTGAGTTGAAAAAAGAAATTAACAAAAAACATGACCAAGGTGTGCGTGTATGCTTAAAGATTCTAGGATTTTCCGAATGATAAACGAACAACGGCTTAATCTTGCAGTCACCGCTCGCGTTGGGGCACAGTGCGACGGTTTACCTATCCTTCATGGGTTAGAAGTCTGGAATCCTATTCTCCTCTACCGTAAGGAAAATGTTGTACATTACACTTAATAAAACAAGTTTATCGCAGTACATTCTATTGCATTGCGTTTTTATACAACGTTCGTCATTTATAAGCACATTTATCTTATTTAAAAACATGTAACAAAAAATTACGGTGTTTTGGGGGCCCGGAACGAATTAATGGTATTTCGATTCATTTCAATGGAGAAAATTGATTCGAGATACGAGTAATTCGAGTTACGAGCTCCGTCATGGAACGAATTAAACTCGTAAGTCGAGGTACCACTGTATATAAATACTAACTAACTACCAGTAAGTATTTGGACACCTGTGATAGAAAATAAAAACAAAATTTATTCATATTCAATAGTTGGAGAGGCAATTACAGCCTCAACCCTCCGGGTCTTGCTTTCCACAAGTCCTTGTATAACGGCTAGTGGTATTTTCCACTGTGTGTGAGGAAATAAATGGGAAAGTTGTTAAGCATTAACTGAGAATTTACAGGGGGCTTCGAAATAACTAAATTCTAACATTAAAACCATGATATTTCAGAGTCTATCAGATTACACGCGTCTACGAATGCATAGACTATAGGAGTTATTATTAGAGTGGGATGGCCTTGGGGAGAATCAAGAAAGAGAATCATAGGCATTCATTGCGTGGGGAGTTGTTTTGGAGTTCAGACTAGGTTTCGCACGAAAAATTAATTGTAAAGTCAGCAAAAAGATGCTTCTCGGACATTCGGCAGTCGTCAATGAGCATGCGCGATAAGTTTAGACGCCTTGGGGAACAATAGAATTTCGGCAGAAGGGGATTAGCATTTGGTTTGAACGGTCAGGCGTCACGAGGTTGAGGTGATTGCTTGGAAAACTAAATTATGTGCGGATTGAATTCGAGAGTATTTAAATAGATAATTGGAATAAATTTGTTGGATGTCATTAATTTGTAATCATTTACCACGGCCTATGTTTACTGACTGCAACTTTATTAATATGTATTAGGGAGTTTAAGAGGAATTGACGATATTAAGAGCACGTTCGCTGCCAAAATTATAACTAGCGACAACAGACGGTTTTAGCGTCTGAAATTTTACTTTCCAGAGGACCGTTATGGAGGAACGTAATCCTACGTTTTATTAAAAGCATAATAAATAGTGACTGACATAGTGATAATAAACAACTTAATTATATGTTTTACTATGAATTCTGATAGCAAAAGATGTGAACTTACTCATGCTAACACCCTAATGGATCCATTTTGTGACATCGCAACATCTGATTGGCTCTTAGAGCAGTCATTCCTTTTGGTCATTATTGATTTTAAGAAATCCCCTCTCTCTACAGAAGACAGTTTTGTTTGTCTTCCTGCTTTCATTTAGCTATAACTTTTTATGTAATGAAGGCAACACATCTTGGTAAATTGCATTAGATTTTGTAAAGAATTCTCTTTCTAGTGATATATAACATGACTGGATTTTCTTTTAAAATAATGAAGTTATACAGAAGTGAACCTTAAAAGCACACATCTTCTAAAAGGTTTCCACAATATTGGCCACTAGTGTAAAGGGAAACTTGTGGAGGGTAAGGTTGTTGTTGTTCCTAATGCCCCTTGGCCAAAAGTTCTAGACCAGGTCCATACAGGCTTCGGGCTAAGCAATGCGATTTATAATAGCACCTCAAGGGTTGGAGTACTACATGGCTAGGTACCACCACAATTTTGACCGAGCAGACCCCAGGAGCAACATCTGGGAGATCGTACCTTCCCTATTCACTTACCTCATAGAAGGACTTCCAGGCTATGGATTTTACGTGCCCTATCCGGCCTAGACACGAAAGTAACAGCGCTTGTCGGGATTCGATCCAAGCACCCTCAGTGCCGAAAGCCGTCGCGATACCGATAGGCTACCCCGGACCCGTGGAAGGTAATAAAATAGTTAATGACAACTTCTTAAAAGAAAAATTGAACGTATGAATGACAGCTAGTTTAGAAGGAATAGATATCGTCCTTCTTCGTGTTGCAGAGTACTAAAGGAATTTGTCTGTTTAGGGATTCGTTTACACACTGTGAAACTATTGAACAATTGACCAAAGAGCACAAAACTTTGTGATTTTAGTAAATTTGCTATTGATTTTGGTGATTTTTTTTCACTCTCAGGTAAGTAAATTTCGAAACTATTAAAAATTTCGAGTAAAACAGTTTTACACGAAACTTGTCATAGGTTCCAGAAAATCTATCCTAGAAGATTAAAAGTTTAAATGTTGAATTTTTATAGGCTTATAGCGTCTGATACCTATGATTCTGAAAATTGTAAAATCTTAAAATTTTAAACTAGAAAACTGTAATATTAGGAAATAAGATTTTTTTTTAAACAAATTTTATTAGAATTTCCTGGAAACAAAATGCAAAGATTTTTTTATGAGGCATTAAGGGCTAAATATCTGTTGATTTCGGTGACTATAAGACTTGCGCGTCATTTGTTTGTACATTCTAAAAATATAAAATTGTGTATAAATTTTAGAGGTTTTTTTAAAACTTTTTAAAGAGATTGATATATTTTCTTCAAGGCTGAATATAGTAGAATTAGAAATTTCGTATGCGTACTCTTTATGAAATAAAAACAAAACTCTTAATTTTGAAGACTGCCTGTTGTCTTTTTTAATTGTGGTAATAGAAATTTAACAGTTTGAATCTGACCATTTCATACTCGTAGTATCTATTTAGCTGTGATCCATCTTTTCATACCTGCGTAAGCCCATCCTAAATTTCAGCACAGTTTTATTAAGGGGGTCCAGGACACAAAATTTTTCAACTTTTCGGAAAAATGTTTTATTGCATTAAAAATTTTGTGTTCCTTTCCGCTTAAAATGACATATAAATCATGTTTCTATCTTAATTAGAACAGGAGATATTATTTTTTTTTGTGTTTGCAACATTCTAATAGCAGCCAATCTTTGTTTAAACCTGTAAATGCGTTTTCTGCATGATAGGTTTTCTCACCATTTCTCATTTTTAATTATTATAAGTCAAGAACCGTTAAAGATAAATAGTTCAAACTTGGAACATGTATTTTTCAATTATTTTACTTTAATTTTGATTCAGCAAATTTGAAAAAATATTTACTTTTGAAAATATCATTTTTTAAAAAAGTTACATCAATTTTTTTGAAATTTTTTCTCTAAATATTTTTAATTTTTAAAAATTAATATTTATTAATAAAAATATTTTTAATTATATATTTATTAATTAATATTTATTAATAAAATTAATAAAAGAACGCTGAATCTAAATTAAAACTTCTATTTTTCTGTCTAATTAAATGAAAAAAAATGAAATTCGACAAATAATATTTGGAGTTATAACGATTTTAAATTACCCGACTTTTTTAAAAAATTTAAATTTGAAAATTTCTTGAAAACTTTATGAGAAGTTATATGATGTGATTTTATTTACAAATTATATGGTTAACCATCACAAAAAAAAATTCAAAATTTTAACTCAATAAATAAAAAAAAATTTAATGTGTCCCTGACCCCTTAATCACAATCATGTAGCTAAAAACCTTTTAATTTTGTGGACTATCTTTCAACGAATAGCTCTCTTTCGTAATAAGAAATAAGTTACAGTCGCAGCTTCGAAACAAATGGGCATTTCTCTTTAAATAACGATCTAATGTTTTTTTTAATTTGAATTTTTCACATACTGTTATCTTTTTAGTTTCGCTATAATTCATCTCTTCATCAATGTGTAAGCAAGTTATAAACTAAACACTGATATTGTCGTAGTCATAAGGCTGAAAATCCCTGAGAACTTATAACAAAAGCTCTTCCTTGAGTGAACTCTGTCCTCAGCTCTTTTTCATCATCAGAAATAGACAAGAGTCTTAAAATAGATTGTCACTTTTCTCAAACTGATGGTGTAAGGAAATAAATATTTTGAATTTGATTTCTTTTCATAATATTGTAATATTCTCAAATTTTCATTTCGTTCAAGCGTGTGCGCACCTAAAACTGAACACAGGGGTATTGATTGTAGTCATAAGATTATAAGACTTGTCAACCATCATAATAAAGCTAATTTGTGTTATATGTCTTGTGTATAAACACTGCTTTAAATTTATTCCCAGTAAAGTTTTGATAGGATCTTTTTATTACCGTTTCTCTGGATTATTAGGGAGGAGGGGGTAGTTTAGCAGGTGACAATGAAGAGGTTTCTTTCTTTTCTTTAAATTTCAACACTGTAGCGCAAATGGTGGTTTGCTCTGTAGTTTTAAAAGTTCTTTGTAGGGGACAAGTACTGCGTCGTTTCAGGCCCTAGTTTTGTCAATTTTACTAAATTATTTCCTCCACAGTCTAACCTTTTGCCAGGACCGAAAATCGAACCCGAGTATTCCAACCTCGAGCCGATGTTCAACCTGCTGAGATATTCCGGAGAAGTTCTCAATTTTTGAGTTTTATTCCTCACATCCCATTCCTTTATTTCTAATGACAACAACATTGGATATCCGTCTTGCATATTGATTTGATTTTATATCTTAATTTATCATCGTTATTATCATTATTTTGCCAATCGTGATTTTTATTAATACTGTCGTATTTATCATTTGCTACTTATAAAGTTCTGGGACTTTGATTGTCAGGAACCAAAGTGATCTCATGGTTACAATCTACCAGGAACAAGAACTTATTTCCTGGCCTACTCATTCATCTGTAACCCGGTGTTCTACCTACGAAACAATCCTAGAGATACGAGGAGTCCTCATTTTTGGAATCACATTCCTCACAAGGGGAATCACCTGTATTACATATCGCTTAGGAGAGATTATTTTATGTTAATTTTTGTTATTTTGTGATTTAAAATGAATTGGTAATGGATAATGCTAAGCTATTGATTACTCCAAATCAAATAAATTCCCTCCAAGACCTCAATAAATGTTGAAAGAATATTAAATATTGTACTAAAAACATAAACCTTAGTCAGGGCCGGATCATAGCATAGACAAATGAGACAAATGTCTAGGGCCCGGTCAAACGTGTAAAAAACTGGTAAAAAATTAAAATTAAATTCTTTAGCTCTTTTATACACCGAATAAAATATTTTGGATAAAATTAATTATGATGAAATAACTGATAATTTTGCCGAATTAAAGGCTAGAAAACAGAATTTAAAAAAAAGTATATTCATATTTATATAACTTACTTTTGTTAGACATTTAATAAAATAAATTTTATTTTTTTAAACTTCATAAACAAACTGTTCAAACTTTTCTAGAAAAACTAAAATTCACTGTTGTGCATTAAATATTTTATTAATAAAAATTTAAGATTTTTTTAGTTTCTCACATTATTTAGTTTTGCTGTGTTTATTGTTTTATATTTTTTGTGTGCTCTATTTCTTCTGGGAGAGGGAGGGGGGCCCAGTAAGAAAACAATGTCTAGGGCTCTAAAGTGGGTTAATCCGGCCCTGACCTTAGTACATAATCTTTCTCATAATATGTTTCTTTAATTTCAGAAACATTTAATATAATATTCCACAATGAGTGCTTTATGTTTTAATGCTTTAGCCGTAATAAGCTAGTTTTAAAATGTTACTTGTCGAAGAATTGATGATTAAAGGCTTATAATACTTCAGCGTTTGCGACTAAATATCTGAATTATAATTTCTCCTCCTTTTTCGAGTGACTGAGTGTTCTGTGCACAAGATACTTGATGCTTCTTCTGCTCTTCTTCCCTCCATCATTTGGACGATTTTCTAGCTCCAAGATCAAAACTTTCGGAAGGAATCTTTCTTTTAATGATAATATAGACATTGCTTATAAAGACACGTTATCATTAAAGTATCCTAATTTATTTTGCAATGACGTGTTAGTTTTCAGTTTCAGCTTATAAAGCGTGTGTGTGTGCAAATACATATACTATGCATAATGTGCAAATACATATACTATGCACAATGTGCAAATACATATACTATGAACAATTAACAAAGAATGACCAAACTGCAGATAAAATCAAGAAAAATACTAAGCAAAAATTAAAAAATAGCATAAAATTTTCAGAAATTTGAAATTAAATAAAATACTTCCACAACGCAGCTCTTTTCTTTGATAAAAGAAGTGAGTAAAAACGATATGACTGATTTTCAAAGCAAGAAGGAAAACCATTACAAGACTTTTACATGGCCAGTATCAGTTTTTCAAAAGTGTTGCCACGCATTAAAAAAAAGATTATTCCTTAAAGATGGGAACTCTAAGATGAACACGCCCTGGCATTGCACAGTTTGTCAGACATTTGTAATAAGCTACAAAACAAATGAATTGAAACAGTTATTAATGTTAAAAACCAAAGCAATCGAAAACGAATCTCCCTAATTCATCAGTTCTGCAGCGGAAATATTTTCGATGTAGTGGTATAGGCTGCAATATTCCCGTACTAGATTCAATAGTCTCCTTTGATGAATCTGGAAATCTTTTGGGAGTCACTGAGATCCTTTTGGGATTTAATTATACGTCTTGATAGAGATAAGGTGCCCAACGTTTAGCTACAGTGATATCAGTCATTTGTTATATCTCTCAAGAAACAGATCCATTAAATTTTGTGTAGAGGCCATTGACGAGAATGAAAAGGTAAAAGAAACTTTTGAAATCCTTTTTTTTAATTTTAAGTGTCAAACTTAAGGGGAGTGGTCACTTTTACGTACCTTTAAAAGTATCATTTTTTAGTCCTATGTTCGATTGTATGTACTACTCAGAATTTTTGCTTGATTTACATGAAATTTTTTTAGTAACTGCCTATAATACTGTTTATTATAGATGCAATTTTTCAAGGTAATTAATAAAAATGACTTTTTATGCATAAAAAATTAATAATTTTTTAAGTCCAACATTTTGCAGTCAACTACTGTGCGCATTCTATCAAAATAAATTATTAAGGTACATTAATAATTTTTACTATATGTGATTACAATACTTCAGGTAACAATATCCAGCAACATTATTCTAAAATATTAAAACATTTTAGTATGTGCTTTTTTTAATTAGAAATTTCAAAAATGACTGAGTAAAAGCTTATAAAAAAATGCTTTTAAAAAATTAAAATATATTAAGGTTAAAAAATTTTGGTGAATTTTGTTGTCTAAAGTGTTGTAATCACATATAGTAAACAATTATTAATATACCTTAATAATTTATTGTGATAGAATGTGCACAGTAGTTGACTGCAAAATGCTCGATTTTTAAAAAAATATTTACTTTTTATGCATAAAAAATCCTTTTATTTTTTTATTAATTACCTTGAAATATTGCATATATAATAAACAGTATTATAGGCAGTTACTCAAAAAATTTCATGTAAATCAAGCAAAAATCATGAGTAGTACATACAATCCAGCATAGGTCTAAAAATGATACTTTTAAAGGTACGTAAAAGTGACCACTCCCCTTAAGGCTCCTGTGTACGAACCCTATTGGATTCGCTCACCTCAATGTTAACACATGGAGAAAATTTGTCCCAGGATTGCCGGCTTGGAATTAAATATTTTTTTAAAAAATTGTACTCCGTAAAAAAGAAAGAAATTTTACACCTTGGGGCATTTTTCGTTTGAAAAAAATGCAAACAATATTTTTAAATTAAATTATTCGGGGGGAAAAATCTGGTATAGTGTGTTTTAAACGTACATCAATTCCTTTGGTGGACGAAATTTATAAAATGAATCCTGTTGCAAAGTGCAGAAAAATTCAGGCTATCTGAAAATACCATTTTTATTGGATTATCCGCATTTATGTAGCTGGAAATAGTAGACACATTTTCTCCCTATGTTAACATTAAGGGGAGCGAATCCAATAGGGTTAGTACACAGCAGCCTTAATGAACTGTTATTGAACTGCAATATGAAATACTAAAATTCCAAACCTCGGAATCGTCCCAATTATTACACGTTACTTAGTACAGCCCAGATATTTTTTGATATAATTTTCTAATTGAAGAAAGGGAAACTAATAATTTTGCTGGGGGCAAAAAAAATGAACTTTAAGTTTCTCTTTCCTTCTTAATGTATTCTTAGGCTGCTATTATCCAAGTAATAAAACCGGAGCTGCCTTTATCACTGAAACATTTCATCCATACGCTTGATCTATTAAGTGGTACTTCCCCTAGGAATTTGTCCCTTAATAAGCCTTATTTTTAAAAAAAATTATATAATAAAAAAATATCACAAGTGATAGCAAACACCTAATTTCAAAAGTGATGGCATCTGATTTCACATGATTTCAAAATTAAGATAGTTATATATTTTAGATACGCTTTAATCAGTATAAATACAAGAAATTTTTTGCTACGATGTAAATTTATACTAACTCAACTAATATAACGTAAGAAATAAGTAAATAAAAAAATATAAGCTAATTACAATATAAAAGCTTTATCATTCCTCGTATACTTTAAACTTCATTTTCACATTATTTGCAGCTATAGTTTTAGAACCACTATTTAATTTGTATGACGTTGCACTTTCATTAAACAACTTGAGCTACAATAAAAACATTTTTACCTTTACAACTTTTGCGTAAACTAATTCTGAAACGATAATCACACGAAATATTAAATGCAAAGGATATTGAGTAAAATCAGTTTTTTAGCATTTCTAGGAAATTCTAAATAGATACCAAATAGAAACACCTGATAGTTGGAAAATTCTTTTAAATTTAGAAATGGCTTAAATATCTTTTTTGCGAGGCCCCTGCATAACCCAAATTTGGCTGTGCTCCGAATTCGTGTTTAATTTTAACATACGAAATTTCTAACAGCGCGAAATTGATAAGATCTAGAGAGAAAAAAGTAGAAATCCCTAATTATGCGCAACACCAGAACCACAATTATTATGGTTGAACAGTTTATTTTTCAACGGCTATTAGACTGAAAGACGTAATCAAGCACTGTTTGATATGAGACACCGGCACATCATTGCAGGCGGCTGACCAAATAAAATGCATTTGATTTCGCTTTCCAACCACATCTTTTCATTAACAATTCGATTTTTTTTCTGTGAGAAAAAAAAAAAACCGTCCCAAAGGGTGGAGCTCATTCTTACGAAAAATTGTGGGAGAGAAAAAACCGAGAATCTGAGGGTGGTGAAACAAATGCAACAGCATAAAAAGCCGCATAAAAAATATTTGTGCCACGTTTTTTTATTCTCTCCGTAGGTCTTTCTTTCGTACGAATCTGTTCGTGCATTGCAAACCTTCGTTCCTTTTTTTTCTTCTATTCTCCCACCGCCTGAAAGACTGAATTTACATCTGTTTTACAAAGACTGAGGTGTACCCGGGGAAAAGGGAAAAATGGGCCGGCATTCCAGAGAGGGGTAAACTGAGACAACACCTCTCGTATTTTTCAGGGGAGGCAAATTTTCCGTCTGAGTACACAACTCCGGTTGCTAATCCCGTTTGCCGGATTGTTACCGCCTAGGTCTGCGCAAATGCAATTAGGTCCGCCTAATAAAATAATTGGCCGCCTTCTCTGTGACTTTAAACGGGAGTTTGGGGGTTGCGAAAAATGCAGGATTTAGGAAGCAGGGTGCATTGTTAAAATGGTTTTGTGTGCTCCCTCTGATTGAGCTTGGGATTTTCCGCCAAAGGCTAAGTTAAATAGGAGCTAAAACAACGAATATTAAAATGACTACGATTTGGGTTTGTTGACTAACCAGTGCCGTAGAAAACTGATAGGAAAACTCCCCTGCTATTGCTGCCTCCACCAAATTTTAAATAAGGCTGTATGATATATATGTACTATATATTAACAAGTTTATTTTATTTTTAAATAAATGGAGAACCAGCGAGACGTGAGCCTATTTAAAGTCTACCTAAAGGGGGACCTCTCCTGTTCCAGTTTATAGAGATTTAAAGGTAATCTTGTTTAGAGGCTTAGTTTTACCCCATATTATCCTATGACATTCTAAGCAACACTAAGCCAGGACTGGGGATAGGACTCACCTAAGCTCGAGGCATTGGTTCTTCCAACTGAACTATCCTGGTGATGTGAGAAACTCTCCATTTTTTTTTCAAATTTTGTTTCCACCATAGTCTTCTCTTCTTTTATCCAGCCAAAGACGTAGGATGTTTCATTTAAATATCAGTATTAACATCACATTAATTTCTCCTAGGGTACTGAATTAATTTTAACTTTGAATAGTTGGCATATTCTTCCTAATAGTCGAGGGCCTCTGTAGCCAACTTTCTGCTAACGACACATGAGGGATAAGGACTTTGTTTATCATCATCATCATCAATATCGTTAATACTATTATTGTTTTCATCGTTATTACTTTTAATCTTATTGACACTATAACTGTTGTTTTTATTACTATAGCTACTGTTTTTATAGCATAGCTATTGTAGCTAATATTATTGTTATTAGAGTTATTGCTTGAATTGTTATAGCAACTTTTCAAATTGCACCGATTGTTTTAGGTATTAAGAATTTTTGTTATACGACTTCTAAATGTACAATATCTTATTATTTCTTATTAGTCGGGCACCATTGCAACGACTATCTTCCGAAGTCGTGTCTTTTAACTCTAGAAAGACGGCTGCTGTCATTTTGACGGTTTCGGACATACTATTGAGCGCTATGTCTGTATTTATGTCCTCAGGCTTCTGCAATTTTATGACTTTTTCTAATTTTACGCGAAATATGCACACACATTTACAAAATTATATTCGATAGTAAAGAGGAGGAGACAATGTGTTGTATACCTACTAAAACTGAAAGCCGTCAATTTGACGGCAATAAAGAAAACGGGCAGAATTCTTAAAAATAATACCGGAAAAATGTTAGTTACTTTTTATCTCCCCCCTTTTGCAAATAACAGAAATATTGACTCTACGGAAATATTGGTGTTGATAAATAAGAACTGCACAAACTATGCATAGTATATTTTTACGGATAAATCATACCAGGTTGTCAGTTCGGCATATCTGCATAAAAATATATCTAAATATATACTCATTTATTATATTGGTATGAAATAGTTCAAAATTTAAAATATTTAACCATTTAAGAAACATTAATATTTTAAATTCTTGATTTTATTTTTAACCGTCAAAATGACGGCGTTAAGTCTTTTTAGTAAGAAAAAAAGTCCCGTTTTTCTAGTGTTAACCTCAAAGCCGGTATCGTCCCAACTGTGAAAGTCCTGTGACATGAGCTCTTATAGCTTGAATTCCACTCCTCGCAGCTTATTCTGAATCTTACCAATATTGTCCTTTGTTAGCCGATGTGACGATTTCTTTACGCCTGGTTTGTTTCAAAATTCCTAACTCCAGTCTGCCATAGAAATATACTTTCTGAAGTAAGATAAGCGTCTCCAATCACCCCCCCCCCCAAAAAAAAAAAAAAAATATAAATAAATAAATAAATAAATAAAACAAAATAAAATAAATAAATAAATAAATAAAAATATGTTCTTGTGGTAAACCAGTGATTCTCAACCTTTTTATCGTCACGGTACACTTTTAATAACTTTAATATTGACGGCACACTAACAATAAGATAAATTTAAAAGAATTTACTTGGATAATTGATTGACGTACCTATAATATATTTTGTAAAAATAGCATGCGAAATAATTTTCATTGAAATATAAAATGAAATTGCATTACAAAGTAAGCAAAATGTTTATTTAACTACAAATTACATTTAATGCAAAATTTGAGCTTGTTGTTTTTTGATAACTTCATTTATATTTGGGAGTAAAAATGATAATGCTACTCCCCTTTCGGATTCCAGATTTAAAAGTCCAGAACTGTAAGAGTCGAGAGCAGTTACCAGTCCAGGACTGTAATAGGCATGCGCATTGGTTCAGCTAGTCCGCACTAGGAAGGTAGAACTGATTGAACTACTTGTCTGACGTCTCTTATGTATGTATATTCGCAGTGGCGGTACACTCAAGAATCTCGCGGCATAGTGGTTAAGAATCTCTGTGTTAGACATATTGTCCCATTTCGAGCAGCATTATACCTGGTTTAGAATTAGAATTGTTATGTGCCTTTCCATTCCATTCTTTGCTAATTATGATGAAAAACGAATTATTTAAGCTGACAAGGGACCTTTAACCTCATTTTTTTTAAATTCTCCATATTTTACTGTATATAGAAAACTAGCTGAAAACCCGTACTTCGCTACGGAGTACATTCAAATTGAATATAACCGTCAATGTATGCAATTAATGCCAAAATATATTTAAATATATTTATAATAAATACAACGATCAATGTATGAAATTGATGTAAAAAAAACAAAAAAATATATTTATAAAAAAATCGTAACGGATATTTTTATAGACAAAATAATGTAGAAGAAATATTCAAATTAAATCTAATAGGACATACTAAAGAATATAGTACAGTTAATATAGTACAATTTGAGGAACATATCTTTTACTGTATTTTAATGTTTTTTTGGATAATGTCCAATCGTCTGCCGCATTAGCAAGAAAAAATTTTTTTTTGTCTATTTCGTTGTTATCACGTGACGATAAATTTATTTAAAGTACCAGAAAAAGAAATCACGTGATGAGCATTTCATAAATTAAATTCTAAAAATTTATCTTTAAATATTCACCAAAAATCAGAAAATGAAGGTAAAGATTCGAAAAAGATTTCATTTTAAAGGAATTTTTATGATCTTCCTTGTGATACAAATTTTATAATCCTCAAATTATTATTTTAAATGCAAACTTTAAAAAAGTTACTAAACAGCTTAAAAATTTAATTTTAAAAAATATAAGAAGAATTTTTCAAAAATCTTTCTTAGTGCACCCCTACACTATAAAAAGAATCGCCATGCAAAATTTCAGCCCTTTAGGTCCAGCGCCAGCGGTTTGGTCTGTGCGTTGTATGTCAGTCAGTGAGTCAGTCAGTTACGGAACTGTTTTATATATAGATGAGAATTACTAATATTCTTTTCTACTACATTGAGGACACTTAGAATTCAGAAATCAGCATTTTGTGGAAGAATAAGACCTGTTTTTCGAAAAATTCTTCATAAATGCTAACTTTTTTGAAAGTGCTTCATGCACATTCCGTTTTATCTGGATTTCTTCCAAATTTCTCAGGATTGTTAATGGAAGTGTTTGCCACAAAACTGTGTATCATTATTTGAAACCACGCATATTTTTTAAATTTATAGATCGTGAAATACAGTAAATCATGCAAAAACATTAAAAAGTAACAGGTAGATTAAAAAAATATTTATGGCTTTAGATTCATATAAAAAAAGTTCAATGCGCAATTATGTTTATATATCTATCGTAAACATTTATAAAAAAATTGAAGGTTTTTAAATGACAAGGAATGCCCAAGGAGCATTTTTAAAAATTCTCGTAAATTTGAAACAGTTTTTGAAAAACAGGTATTATTCTGCCAAAAAACCCTTATTTTGAACTCTAAGGGTCTTCAATGAGGTAGAAAAGAAGATTAATTATTATCATTCTGTATATAGAGTTAAAAACTAAAAATTTTAAAACTCGAAGTTAAAGATACCTGTCCCCTTAACCCTTTCAGGGGTGCCGTTCGCATAGTGCAAACGCCTAAACCTAGTCTTCTTTTCACTTGCATTCAATGTATTGCAGTTAAATGAGCCGAAAATGGCTAGTGCTGACATCTGTTATCACTTTAAAGAAGTAAAAGCATTTTGTAACCTTTAATTTGAAAATTTTTCAAGATTTTTAAGGAAAAAAATCGGAGGAAAAATCTGCACCATGCAAACGATTGAGGTTGTTGCCCTTGAAGACATTAACGTCTAATTCCTTTATTCTGAACTAGCCGGGCTTCGCCCAGCTATCGAATCACTTGAAACTCGAATCACAGTTCACTTGAATTAAAAAATTTTTTCACTTTTAACTGCCAAAAAATCCCCCAAAAATCAGTACATCTGCAAATTATCTATTTGTGATTAAAAAATTTGATTTAAAAGTATGAAAAATTGAAAAATAAATAAAAATTAGACACACGATGAAACATTTCTTTTCAATGATTCATTTTTTAGTGAGAATCACGCTGTGAATGAATCAAGCTGTGTTTACATCGTAAAAGATAGCGGTTACGTTTTGTTCGGTGGAACATGCATTTAGTATTGAAATATCTCTAAAACTATTAAAGTAACAGAATAAGTGTACGCAGAAAAAATTATCAGTTTTTAAAGATCTTACCAAATATGTAACATTTATGTACTTTCATGAAAAAAAATACATCGATTACGACATTTTCAAACATGGCCGAATTTCATAACGGATGCCATACCAGAAACGGTCTACTTGGAATTGGTCCCCGACCGTCAAAGTTTTTCTTTTATTTATATAGATACAACGTGTCAGAAATTGGCAAAACAAAGGATTTCGTTCATTATAAATTTCAACAAAAAATATTGCCACGTTCTGTTTTGCACGTTGCGCACAAACAGAAATAACAAAATCCATCAAATGTACTGGCCACTGAGCCCCCTCCCGATTTTGTTTTACCAATTTCCTTTCACTGAATTTGCTTGCCCAGATCTAGAGCCAGGGATATTTTTATTTTCCGGACAGATGGGCTGATCCTTACAACATCAATGCTCGTCAAGTTTTCCTCTCAAAACAGCTACAAAAAATAAGGGAAAGGAGTTGTCACACAAACTAAAATTGTGTTAAGGGCAACCTCATGAGCTAATTTTAGTAAATTTTCTGCTCCGGTCGTTGATTGTTTATCCGGTCGTTGGAATCGGAAATTTGCTTACCCGTTTAAAAGGTGGAAAAGCAGATTTTTTTTTTTGGTTTTTTGGGGGAGGGGGGAGGGGGGGGGACAGACTGTCTTTTTTTTATGTAGCATTTTATAATAAGGGATCTCCAGGATTCTTTTACAGTTTTTGAATAATTTTCACTAATTGAAACTTATATGCTTGTTTAATAATGAAAAAATATATCTCTTGAAATTGATGTTGTGTAAAAGTATGTACCGTGAGGATTCTGAAGATGAACATTTGTGATAAATAGAATTATTGTTTAGTGGTGATAGAACTGTTTTTTTCTCCTGATGAAGTTGTCAGTGTCCTATGAAGTGTCCTGTTCACGATTGTATGTGTATAACGTAATTGAAATTGAATTTGAACTGTGATAAATGCATAGGAAATTTACTCTATTTAATTATTTATTAAATTGCTTGTAATGTTATCAAGAACTCTGAAATGTAATCGTACCTTGTGTATTTAGAAATTCAATTATCCACCAGCAAGTTTCCTTTTTTGATCTATTTGATTTGCATTCTAATATATTGTAAGATATGCAAGTTGTGTTATATGTATGTTTCATGTATTACATATGTTACTATATTGTTTATTTGGTGTTGTTATGTAGTACAGTGTACTATACAAGAAAAAAAAGGGAAAAAGAGAGAAAGAAAATAGAAAGAGAGAAAAAAAAAGTTTATTTGAATACAGGAATGCTTTGCAACCAGGTTATTGTCACCAAAAATTCAGGTCTAAATTTTTTATTTTGGTTAAATTGGATTACTTTGGCACCGTTAGCGGTTCGTTTTTTTTGTTTTTTTTTTGTTACTTTCGTTGTTCTGATTCCCGTGGTGATCGGGTTCTCAGTAGCTAACCTACCCGTATAAGCTTTTAGCTGTGGACGGGTTATTTTTTTAACTTATACTTCCTACATGCTACTCTCAATGCGTCATC
Source organism: Dolomedes plantarius (assembly GCA_907164885.2). Classification (NCBI taxonomy): domain Eukaryota; kingdom Metazoa; phylum Arthropoda; class Arachnida; order Araneae; family Dolomedidae; genus Dolomedes; species Dolomedes plantarius. The sequence goes on from OU015497.1 coordinate 176,091,045, forward strand.
AAGGTAAGAATCAATAAGTCGATTTTATACAGGTTTTCGCATATTTCATTTGGGAATTAGAGGATTCACAAAGATACCTTGGTGCGAACAAACGTGAGCAGCAGGTGACACATGTTTGTGTCACCTGCCTGATAATGAGTGTGAGTATTCCGGGCCTCACATAAAAGGTTGGTTCCCGGAATACGACCCGCGGGCCGCAGTTTGAGTATCCCTGTTCTAGGCGATAGCAAACAACGCATGAATTCTCTTTCTGAATAAATAACATATCATTGTCTACAAAATCTCGTCTAAAAACTTGAAGATTAATTTTTACTTATAAAATAATAATATAAAATAAATAAATAAGTTTGCAAAAAAGGAAGTACAATTTATTTCTGAATGGTGGCGGAGATCGATGAGATTTTCATAACTTGAAGTATACAGGGCCGCCCAGAGACTTTACGGGGCCTGGGGCAAACTTCTGTTGGGGGCCCCAAGGCTATTTTTCAGAAGACTATTTTGTAGTAAGAGAAATCTGATTAATCTAATAATTTTTTTTTAATTTTTTGGGGGCCCCCTTTTTTCAGGAGATTATTTGAATTTTGAAGTACGTACAAGTTTCAGAATTTTCTTTCGGAGGAAATCTAATAAATAAATTTTTAAAATTTTTTGGGGCCCCTCCGGCAGTTGGGGGCCTGGAGCAAAGTGCCCCAGTTGCCCCCCCCCCCCTCTGGGCGGCCCTGGAAGTATATAAGGTCATCTCAATTAATCCATTTTTTAAATCAATATTGAAACGATTGAAAACCAAATAGTTATTGTCAGCTTTTAAAAGAAACAATACTCATTTAATGGGATAGTTAACATTTTAAATGAGTAATAATTTCTTTTCAAATTTTCTCTCCATACTCAGACTTAATTCCTGTTAAAAGTCATTTAAAGTTGAAAATGTAACCATATTATTTTTTAAAATATATTGTCCAGCATGTTATCGTAATTTTTGTAAAGATGATCGGAATTTAATTTCCGTTTTGAAAATTTTTGCATTTTTATCACTGACGGAACAGAGACATCATTCAGTTTTGGGAATATTAGCAAAGGGAATCATTTGACTCAAGTACGATATCATTCTAGTGCAAAGTGTCATTAGAAAATTAGTTCTCTCCCAATATGAATCATCAATAATATTTGAAACTTGTTTTAAAATTTCATACTTATATTTTAAATTATCAGTTATAGCTCAATATCTATATTTATACGATTAATTAAAAGTAAAGAATCAGATTCAAGTTTTTAGATCTCTGTTAAAAATGGAGAAATACTTTTCACAGTCAATTAAATAATTTGCCTCTATTAAAATTTCAAATTCTGTAGTAAGTAGAGCTCACATTACAAAAGAATAATCATATGTGATAAGGTAAAGTTTCAAGACATTCATCTGGAAGATGTTCACTTGAAAGGACACACTTGTAATAGAATAAATATTTCCAGTGTACCCAGCATCCATGAACAAAATTTTACCTTTCTTATGGGCTTCTCAGCATAGCACTACCGATAAGTCTGCTGGACAGGGGAAAAAATCCAAATTCGGAATTACTGTACGGGTCACTGACAAGGTGCAGCCAATCTACCCCATAAATGAAAAACTACCGCCATTATCAAACTGTGGTGCAAAATTTGCATTGCTTGGAGAAGGAAAACAATTGCATGAATCACACCCTTAAAAGAGGAGTCTCTTATGCAAAGAAATACAATTCCAGCGTACACAGCAGCCAATGGACTTAGGTTTCTCCCTTGTTGTGGGCTTTTCAGCATGGTATAGCTGACAGGAAATGATTTTACCATTATTATTGTAAAAATCATCGGTCTGATCCAAGATCACTTAGGTTTTCCTTTCCTCACCTTCTGGAAAAAAAAATAGAGAAAATCGTGATTAGCCTTCCATCTTTAATTAACGGTCCGAGGAAAAAGGAAGTTCAGTTTGGTAGTAGCGAAGAGCTTTGTCGGCAGGAAGCCGGCCATGGGTTCAAGTCCGATCCTTCTGAAGTCGTCAAAAAGCGAGAAAAATGATGGCAATTAACGTAACATTTTACACCTCATGCTTGCTACGTTGTTTAAGAATAACTCATGAGGCATAAGCACAGCATAACACATTTTTTTCATTAAAAAGGAGACAATTGATATCTTTCGAATAGATTGTTTCAATAAAAACAAGATGATAGTTTCTTTTGAAAAATTTTTTCTTCAGATTAAGGATCTCAGAGAGAGAAAATTATATATATATATATATAATATATGTGTGTGTGTGTGTGTGTGTGGGTGTGTAACAATTGGAATGGAGAGCCATTGCACGGGATCGAGCTAGGTGGGGAAAATTGGCGAGACAGCCTTGGCCTGACTCGCCAAGCTGTAGTGCTAGCAAAGAAGAATATATATATTATATATGTGTGGTGTGGTGTGTGTGTGTGTAACATGATGGGCCCCAACCCTTGAAGACCGAAGAAATTATGGACCAACCATGCCCCAACGAAGATATAGAAAATATAAGGTAATCGTTCGGGAGCATTGAAGACAATCTGTATGTTTTAGTTACATTTTTATTAAGCGGAAACGACCATCTTGTGGGGGCAAAGATAGAATTAAAAGCTTTCCGATTTTTAACCGCAAGATCTTATATAAACTATGAGCCGCTCGTCATGTGATCATGAAAAAGAGTAATGATTGGCTATACATGACTCTGGTGTCAGAGGTCACGTGATACCTTATGCAAGATGCGTGAGAAAATGGGGATTTTTGAGGGAACGCTAAGCAGCTGTCTTTGTTCTTTAAATCGGAAACGAAATTAATCCACGCCCGAGGAAATTTAGAAGAATTTAGAATCTTGAAAGGGATTTAGGGGTTTTTTGTTTTATTTATATATATATATAATATATATTATATATATGGCCTGAGGTAACCTAGTGGTAGCGCATCGGCTTTTGGTGCTGAGGGTGCTCGGGTCGAACCCGTCAAGAGCCATTAAATCTCCATGTCTAGGCCTAATATAGGCACGTTAAATCCGTAGACCGGAAAGTCCCTTAGTAGCTGCGTTTACATGGACAACAATAATACCCGGGATTTACCCGCTAATAGGGAAAACCTTCGAAGCCCGTTTACATGGGACCACATTTTCACCCTGCTTTTACCCGTCTTACCGGAAGTAAAGGCCGTCACATGATTCGGCGGGAGTGATCCTCATACACCATCATTCCTTGTAAATCACGTTATGGGTTCGATCCCAGCCGGTGTCATACTTTTCCAAATTCACTGTATTGCTATTTTTAGCTTTCCATCTTCGAACTCCGCATTTATCTCGTTACGAAGTGTATGGTCCTGGGGAAGGCCTTTTTTCCCAATTGCTGTTCTTTTGACCTCGTATTCTTAAATTTTAAAAATAACAACAACAAAAAAATCATAAAACTTTAAAAATCCAAAAAGATTGAAAAACTTACAAAAATATTTTTTGTATTCTTATGATATCTGCTTTTCTGGGCCTCTTAATATTATTACTTTTTTGTTTTCCGTGGATTATTAGTCTTATCTAATTTTTCTTCTAAATTTTCTTAACTTGTAAGTCTATATTTTTTCTGTTAAAATTAACTTTTTTGTTTTAATTTAACTTTACTATTAATTATTTTTCTTTTACCAGCGTTATTCTTACCTTAATATTTTAATTCATTACTTAAAATTTTAACTACTGAGCATTCCCACCTTGATTACATATATCTTGCTTACAGGAGATAAAGTCGACACGACCAATGCACTCCTCTTCTAAAACACAATTACGTCTGCGTCTATTTGTTATTTAAATGCAGCATATGTCAGTCGCTGTTGATAATTATAGAACGTTTACGATTATTTACTGTTGTTTTTTTAAAATAAATTTAGAAAATAGATAGGAAAAAAGGAACATAAGAACTAGAAGATTGATGCGGATATTAGATATAATCGTACGATCTATGGCTTCATCGCTAAATTTAGTTTTTCCACAACAAAGAATGTGGGCAAAATTACGAAGCTCTGCTTGGTGGGAAGAAATTATTTTAAATTCCTGAAGTAATAAAGACTGGAAAGAAAATTCTCCAATCGATAAGTGCATTTTTTTTAAATTATAAGATTAATTGTAAGATACTTATTGTTTTAATAAATCCTTTTATAAAATCAAAATGTAATTTGGATTTCAATTTGTTTCAGTAATTTTTAGTCATGTATAAATAAAAAATCATAAATAGATATAAATAAATTTTTATCTGTGAATTCTAAATAATTAATTTATAAATAAATTTTAATGTTACGTTTAATTATTGATTATACTTATTAAATTTATTAATTTTACCATAACACTTTAAATGAAAATGCTACTGAAATTTTATTGAAATGAAATTTTATTTCTTATTTTACATACCAGATGGCAGTACCATTCTATTTATAATGTAATTGGGGATGGTTCAGAAGAAATAAATGGAATCCTCCGGAAAAAATAGGCACTTTTCTACTGTTTTCTTGAAAATTATGCGATCGTTAAGGGGTTCCAGATCCTTCCATCGATCATTTAGCTGCATTTTCATGGATTCACACAAGTTCAAACCGCCATGTTATTTACTCCCAGCTTCGAAATGCATCATGGGTAATTAGCGGGTTTTATCCTGGGTCGAAGCAGGGTCGAAAATCCACCCTGCATTTTTCCCTATCGTAGGGAAAAAGTAAGAAACGACCCTGCTTTTACCCGGGTTTTTGGCACATGTAAACGGCACTTATGTGGTCAGAGAAGGCTGGAGAGGGTTATGATCCCCCAGATATCGCCCCTGGGAGTGCTCGATCAAAATTGAGGTGGCTCCCGGCTAAATCGGACTCCGCCCTTGTGGTGACATTATTAACCGGAGCCGCACTCTTCTGCCCGCTAGCCTTCATGGACCTGGTCTGGAAAACTTCCTACCAGGGGGCATTAGAAACATATATATATAGTTTGTCTACTAATATTTGTACTTTAATGTAGTTTGTTTACCTCTACTGCATAAATGACCATTTCAATTAGAATTCCGTCACCCTATCTGCTACTTTCGGACTGAAACTGGGTCAGAAATTTTATTAGAATACAATATTCCCCAATTTATTAAGTGTTGAAACATTATTTAAACCGTAAGATGGGGGTTACTTTGTGACTGCAGGGGTAACTTTGTGACACATAGTAATTTTTTCGTATTTCGAATCTTGCGCCACACCCGTGTTACCGGGTAGGCAAAGAACAGCGCCAACAGCTTGTACGACATACAGATACACCTAGTGGCCAGTGTCCGAAGCTTCTACGCTCTAATTGTCTTCGCTGGCCAGTGTATTGTTCAAACCTGTTGTCAAGCTATTGAGTCAAACTTCGGAAACTTTGTGTGCTGAAGGATAAAACCTTATACAACCAACTACCACGGGTAATTATTTTTTATTTTCAATATGTTGGTTAGATTGGGGAGCAATATAATCTTTGTGTAGCGATATTTCCGAGAGATATGAGAACATAACCTAAATATCGAAAGGTGACGGGGTTACTTTGTGACACATTATCACTGTCACAAATAACCCAGAAATTCGACCCATCTCATACAGCCCGCTCGGTGTTGCATTTTTCCGTCCTCTAAAATACCACTGGAGAAAAAGAAGGATTGAATATCTGGAAAAAAACTACCCGAATGAGCAGAATGTGCCAAAAGACTAATTTCCTCATCTTCTCAAAGAACTGATGGTTGCCCTGGGTGTCCGAGGTCTCTTTGATGTCAAAGATATAGATAAAGCTATCCAATATTTATAATAGGTATATATAATTGTGTATCAAGCTGTTGATAAGCGTTTTACTGTCTAACTTTGTGTTAAGTAATTTTTTCTCTTGGATTTCAAGGCAAAAACACAGATGTCACAAAGTAGCCCCACTCGGCGGGGCAACTTTGGGACATATTTTAGCTATAATTTCTCAATGGTAATTAAAGTCCCGGGTTAGCGCAATATATTACTAAGTAAGGAAATTATGTACCAATGTTTTGTAATTGTTTGTTTTAGGCTGCCTTTAAAACTAATCGGCTGGTACAGGAAAAAACTAAAAATCCGTCACAAAGTAATCCCATCCTACGGTATAACTAAAAATTAGTGATAAAAAAGCCAGTGTTCATCATGAAAAAAAATTTAACATGCTATATATATATTTTTAACCAAATCCTGTATAAAGGCTACTTTTTTGTTATGACCTCATTAGTGATATTTTGCTATTGTCATTTATTTTAGACAACTTTCCTTTCGTATTTTTGAATCCAAAATCATTAAGAATGAGCATTTATTTCAGTTATCTGATATTATAAGACTTATAAAGGACAGTTGAAAAAATAAATAGTTAAAAAAATGTTTTCGCATTTTCGGAACAATGATCATAAAACATTCATTTCCTTTGTCATCATATCTCATTCGTTCTTAGCAGGTTGATAGACATTTAAATATATTGTTGCAGTAACAAGATACCATTCATGTTAGTGTAAAAACTATGTAACTTTTCATATAACAGGAGACCACATATACATAGAGTAAAGGAAATTCCGAGTGCATCGGAACTCTGTGCAAGCGGAAACACTGATTTCTG
>OU015497.1:176098175-176190675 GCA_907164885.2 Dolomedes plantarius
CCCGTTGGCAACAGCATTTGAAACTACAAAATCGCCTTTTAATGAACATAAAATAAAGGAATGCAGTATAAAATCTCAAGGAAATAACTTGCAAGATACTTAACTTATATATGCAGTATTTATTGTTTTATTCTTATAATATGTTTGAAGCCAAGAAAATAAAAATGTGGTCTTCATCAAGCCTTCTTTACCGTTAAAAATGTGAGGCTGTGCATTTTTTAAGTTTCATTCAGTTTATAATAAAAGACTTAATTTTTGTACAGTTTAAAGAATTAAAAACCTATCTTGGCATGAGACTAGCTAAGTGATTTCTTTGAATGCGATAAATTAAGCGTTAGTGATGACGTAAAGGGTGTAAATTCTACGAAAAATTCATGCTGCTGCCAAGAGAGAACTTAATTCCATTTAATTTATCTTTTGCTAATAAACGAGTCAACACAAAAACATATTCTTTCATTAATTTACTTTTTTCACACAAAATGAAACATACTTTTCTGGTGTTTTGTAATATTACGACATTCTTAGTTAATTAACTTTCGAGAATACCATTCGCAATATATACAGATCCATTGATAATACACAGAAAATACATATAAAAGGTAAAACATATAAATACAGAAGAATTAATATTGTAGAGATCTTCCTATACCTCAGTTCATTCATCAAATTCAGTTAATTTAGCTTTCAGAAAAATCCCATGGAATCTTTAATGTGTATGCGTAAATTAAAAGAAATGTAAAGTAATGGCATTTGGTGAAATTGAAAAGTCATGTTTCACAGAACACTGTGTAAACGAATCTTAGCCCACTGTATCAGAGTAAAATGATCGATTTGTTGAGACAATGAAGCCTTGAAGTAAGCTTTTGAAGTTGATAATCCTGGCATTCTAACATGATTTAATTTTCATTTTCTTGCAGCTTTTTCGTACAGTTCCTTGAAGGTAGAAACAAGCACATACTTTTTATGACTTTCACATTTCAATCATTAGGGAATATGTTATTTAAGAAACATTATATAATTTATGAAACACTATATCTACAGCCTTCATAGTATACTGGTTAGCTTCCCGGTCCTCCACGAATTAGCTGGGGTTCGAATCTCAGATAACGCATGGACTTTCATAGGATGTATCTACCATTATACCATTACAGGAAACAGTGATGGTTGACCTATATGGCACTCTCATAATAAAGTGGCTAGTAAGAGTACACGGCTAGAGAGGTTTCTATATATATATATATATATATATATATATATATATATATATATATATATATATATATATATATATATATCTATATAATATATATCTATATATATATATACTATATATATATATATATATATATATATATATATTAATCTATATATATATATATATATATTAATGCCGCTTAAAGCCTTTCCCGTCAAAGACTCTGTTGCTGAATGGTCAACGCACCGGACTGCTGAGCAAGAGGTCCCCGGTTCGAAGCTCTACATTATTTTATTTAATTTAATTTAATTCTAATTCTATTTCTGTTAGTTCTAGAAGTTGCTAGAACATTCTTTAATTTCCTGGAACGGCGTTCCAGAATATTCTCTTGATGGATAAAAGAGCAAGTAGCTCAACCTGTGAGTCAGTTCTGAGTTCTACCAGCTAAGTGTTGTGTGCTAATAAACAGCGTTGTATTCCCTCTACGTGTGTGTTCAATCCATACGACTACCATCTACGCGACATCTTTGGTGGAGGCGCCGGGTACTCAGTTCAGTCTGGAAGCAGAAGAAATACGAAGAAGCCGTAGACTTTTAAATCTTCCTCCGGAATACGGTCTTTACGTAGCCGCTCCACGAAAGCGATTCCCGGCAATGCCTGAAGGAGAAGTCAAGCCACAAACCGTCCTGCTGTCTCCAGCACTAATTAGGGAACCGAGAATGCCGACAATTTTTAGGGGCGATCCTGGACAAGATCCAACCAAGTGGTTAAAAGAATACCTTAGAGTATCAAAATTTAACCAATGGGATGATACTCTATGTCTTGCGAACGTCTACTTTTTCCTTGATGGGACCGCCAAAATATGGTTTGAAAATAACGAAGATCTGCTGAATTCATGGGACGACTTCGAAAGAGAACTGAAAAAAGCTTTTGGTGACTCTCAGCTATATATACGGCGAGCTAAGGATTGCTTAAAATGCCGAGCGCAGCGAGCTGGGGAAGCTACACAATCTTATATCCAAGACGTTTTAGGACTCTGCAACCAAATTGACCCGGCCATGTCAGAAGACGATAAAGTGTCCAACTTAATGAAGGGCATCGCAGAAGAGGTGTACCAGGCCTTATTAACTAAGGAGATAAAAACGACAGTCGATTTCAGTAAATGGTGCCAGTACATTGAGGAAATGCAGCAAAAGCGAATAGGACGTCAGAAATTCAGTCGCTTGCCGAATGTTGTCCCAATTGCCTCCTTCGAAGAGGAACAGGATCTAACCTCACTGATCCGTAAAATTGTCCGTGAAAAGATACAGCGATTAACTACACCCCAAATTGAAGAGCCCCAAACAGGCGTACAAACCATAGAAGCAATTGTGCGAGATGAGGTTGAGAAATCTTTGGCTCCCATATCTAGTGGAAGCTTCCGAAGGTCGACTCCCACATACAACCGCAGCATCCACTCGACGTATAACAGGCCGGAGCCGGCACAGGAACAATTACCCCGAAAAACCGACGTGTGGCGTACGACCGACAATCGTCCCGTTTGCTTTCACTGTGGCCGCCCCGGACATGTCGTTCGCTATTGCCGGGATAGAAGAACAATTTTTAATGCTTACAGAGCTGATAGAGGAAACACAGCCCAGCGACGCATGATCTCCCAGAACACCGCCGACGAATCCAGCCGAACGTTTGAAAGAAGTCTGTCGCCTAGCCCTAACCGAGGTCGATCGCCTAATCGTCGCTTCAGATCCCCATCGCCGTATAGACGTTCCAGTGTCTCACCTGGCCGAAGAAATGAGGAAAACTAAGCAGTGAGACCTTCCTTGGAGGTGAGGCCGCTGTAAAACAAAATCCTCCCGCTGCCGCAAAGATGACGAAGAATTATCTAGAACTAAACATTGACAGTCAACCAGTACGTGCACTCGTGGACTCCGGCGCATCATTTTCTGTCATCTCAGACCAATATAGACGTCAGCTGCGAAAGATTATGTTCCCAATCAACGGAAGCATAATCCTCAAGGTCGCCGACGGAAGTCACGTCCGTCCAATAGGGAAATGTGTTCTTCGCTTAAACATCAATGGTCTAATACGTCCCTTTGAGTTTACAGTTATGCCGAACTGCAGTCACAATGTTATACTTGGTTGGGATTTTCTCGAAGCCTCGAGAGCAGTCGTCGACTGTGGCCGATCGGAACTAGTGTTTGACGAAATGATGTCAGATCCTGAATCTGCTGAGACATGGCGAGTGAACACCCTTCAAGACTGCGTCGTACCTCCGCACTATATTGCTAAAGTAATGGTCACGAATCCCATAATTAATGCGATCACAGACGTCATAGTGGAGGGAAATCGACTATTGCTGCTGGACAAAGAAGTTGCGGTGCCCTCAACGATCCTGACGTTTTACGACGATACAGCCGAACTCTGGGTCACGAATGCTCAACCAGAAGCTAGGTTTATTCCTATTGCATGTGTGTGGGCTATGCAGAGACTCTAGACGAGAGGTATCTGAACTGCATCTCCAGTGCGCATATCTGCTCAGCCGCCAAGTTGAAATCGAGCCCTTCTCCGGTAGACTATTCCCAAATGCTAGCCCAAGATCTCACGGTAGAACGAAAACAGCGACTCTTAGAATTACTTTCTGAGTTTCCTGAAATTTTTGATCAATCAAGAAAAGCCGGAACAAAAGTAAATGTGAAACATCGTATAATCACTGGCAATCATCTACCGATTAGTCAAAGGGCTTACAGAGTATCTCCTGCGGAGCGTCGAATTATTCAAGAGGAAGTAGAAAAGATGCTAGACAGAGATGTTATTCAACCATCGGAGAGCCCATGGTCGTCCCCAGTTGTCCTCGTGAAGAAAAAGGATGGAAGTTGGCGATTTTGTGTCGATTATCGTCGGCTCAACAAAATTACGAAAAAAGATGTCTACCCTTTGCCACGTATTGACGACACATTAGACAGCTTAAAAGGAGCCAAGTTCTTTTCGTCGATCGATCTCTATTCTGGCTACTGGCAGATTGATGTGGACGAGGTAGATCGCGAAAAGACAGCTTTTATCACACCAGAAGGACTTTACGAGTTCAAGGTCATGCCCTTTGGTCTGTGCAATGCGCCGGCAACCTTTGAAAGAATGATGTATAACTTGCTGCGACACCTAAAATGAACCATGTGTCTCTGTTATCTAGACGACATTGTCGTGTTTTCTGAGACCTTCGACGACCATCTTAAACGTCTGAATGTCGTACTTAAATGCATCCAAGAAGCTGGACTTGTGCTAAATCCAAAAAAATGTCTCTTCGGGGCTGAACAAATTAAGATTTTGGGACATCTAGTATCGGAAGGAGGTGTCCGCCCCGATCCAGATAAAGTAAAGACCGTGAAGTGTTTTCCCACACCCAAAAGTGTGCACGACGTCAGATGTTTCCTAGGACTCTGTTCTTATTACCGCCGCTTCCTCAAGGATTTTTGCCATCAAGTTCAACCCTTACAAATGTTGCTGAAAGGTGACTCTAAATTTCGTTGGGGACGTGAGCAGTCGGATGCTTTCGACCGGCTAAAGGAAGCACTGATATCTGACCCTATACTGGGACTTTACGACGAAAACGCCGAAACAGAATTGCGAACGAACGCCAGCGGCTATGGTATTGGAGCAGTCTTAGTTCAAATACAGCATGGAAAAGAAACAGTTATTGCCTATGCTTCGCGGACACTAAACAAAGCAGAGAAAAATTATTCCACGACTGAAAGAGAATGCCTTGCCGCCGTAGGGGCTGTTCACAAGTTTAGACCATACCTCTTCGGCAAACACTTTTCAATCGTAACAGACCACCATTCGCTGTGTTGGCTAACTAATCTAAAGGATCCCTCAGGAAGACTTGCGAGGTGGGCGTTGCGACTACAAGAGTATGACATCTCGATTGTTTACAAGAGCGGAAAGAAACACAAGGACGCTGATAGTTTGACCCGAAATCCATTGGAAGAAGACAATATACCATCGGAAGTCATCGCCGCTATAGATTTTGCTAACGTTGCTGACGAACAAAGAAAAGATCCAAGACTTGCGGAGTTAATACGGACTCTAGGAAATGGCGAAACAGTGAAAGGAGAATTTGAGCTGATTGAAGACGTACTATGTAAAAAGAGTTTCGATCCAACCGGCAAGAAATGGCTTCCTGTCATTCCAAAGCATCTACGTCAAGACATTCTTCAATGTTTCCATGACGCACCCCCGGCCGGACATCTAGGATTCGTCAAAACGTACGACAGAATAAGGAAGCGGTTTCACTGGCCAGGGCTCTACCGAAATGTGCGACGATATGTCATGCACTGCCGCGAATGCCAGCGTAGGAAAGCCGTTTCACAGAAGCCACCGGGTCATCTAATGCCTATACCGCCTGCTGTTGCGCCATTTCATCGCATTGGGATAGATCTCCTTGGGCGTTTTCCAAATTCGACCACTGGAAATAAATGGATCGTAGTCTGCACCGACTATTTGAGTCGCTATGCTATTACAAAAGCCCTGAAAACTGCTGAAGCTGCAGAATTAGCGAGGTTCCTCGTCGAAGATATACTTCTAAAACATGGAGCGCCCCGAGTTATCATCACCGTTCGAGGGCAAGTGTTTCAATCAAGACTTGTTTCAGATATCATCCGGTTGTGTAACATTAGTCATCGAATGATGACAGCCTACCATCCCCAGACCAATGGCCTTACTGAGCGATTCAACAAAACACTAGGCGACATGTTATCCATGTACGTAGACGTAGAACTGAGAAACTGGGACGAGATACTGCCGTTTGTGACCTTCGCTTACAACACCGCTAAACAGGATGTAACCGGATTCACACCTTTCTATTTACTTCATGGCCGAGAAGCCGAAACAACGCTCGACACTCTTTTTCCCTTCTGCCCTGACGTGGAGAACGACTATACTAAGCATCTTGTCGTGAAAACCGAAGAGGCAAGGCAGTTAGCCAGACTACGAACCCTAGAGGCGCAAGAAAAGGACCGTCGGCGTTATAATTCCAAGCACAGGGTGGTGTCCTATGCACCTGGAAATTTAGTATGGATTTTCACGCCTGTTCGGAAAGTAGGCTTGTCCGAGAAACTGCTTAAAAATACTTCGGACCATACCAGGTGTTACGACGATTATCTGACGTAACCTACGAAGTCCAAGACTATGAGCCAACATCAAGACGCCGGAAAACGATAGACACCGTCCATGTTCTTAGAATGAAGCCTTACTATGACCCTGAATTACAAGCACGACATCCGAATGGTGATTCTTCAACATCTGAAGACGGCCATTGTGAAGAGGATCCGCCTACCAATGTAAAGAATGATTACACCGGACCACAGACACGTTCCAGATCAAAAGTTGCTAGCAGTTAGGCAACCTAGGACAGCGGGACGCTGTTCTTCTAAGGAGGGAGCAATGCCGCTTAAAGCCTTTCCCGTCAAAGACTCTGTTGCTGAATGGTCAACGCACCGGACTGCTGAGCAAGAGGTCCCCGGTTCGAAGCTCTACATTATTTTAATTTAATTTAATTCTAATTCTATTTCTGTTAGTTCTAGAAGTTGCTAGAACATTCTTTAATTTCCTGGAACGGCGTTCCAGAATATTCTGTTGTTGGATAAAAGAGCAAGTAGCTCAACCTGTGAGTCAGTTCTCAGTTCTACCAGCTAAGTGTTGTGTGCTAATAAACAGCGTTGTATTCCCTCTACGTGTGTGTTCAATCCATACGACTACCATCTACGCGGCAATATATATATATATATATATATATATATATATATATAGTGTAACGTCGTGAATCCCCCTTTCCCGAGAAGAGATAGCCCAGAAGAAGCCAATGGGGCTCGTTTAATAACCAGCCCTCTACCTCTCCTTGCTTCCTTTTTTTCTACGAGACACCGGTCCCAATTCGGAAAGTCTTATGGCTGAGAATGACTCTGTCTAGATGGGAAATGTAAAGGGATGGACGTTCGATGACCGTTCAGCTATATCCGTCGAGCATGGGAAAATGGGGAAAAGTGCGGGGAAATACAAGTTCAGGTTCAGGTATTTCAACTTGTAGGAGCTCCAAGGTCTGTATCAATTTATCTCCAAATGTAACATTATGCATCATAAATATATTTGCTCTGCAGGAAATTAAATATCATAAATAGGCCCTTATCAGTAAAAACATACTACAAGTAAAATAAGTAATAGTAAAATAAAAGCGAACGCCGAGAATCGCTCCCGGGAGAAAAAATTGCAAGGCGCACGCGCATCCACTGGGCCGGGGAAATACGACCTCCGGACCGACAGTTAAATAGGAGCTCTGACGAGAGCTCGCCAGAGACAGAACGAGAGAGAGAGAGCCAGAACGGTTCAGCAAAATCGGTCAACGTGTTCAGCAAAATTTTATGGACGGAGCAGCCGCAGTTGCTGACCGGTGCGAGTTGTATCTCGGCTCAAGACTGAACGACTGTTCAGTCTGTTCTTCATGACTGTTTCATGACTGTTTCATGCCTGTGTCATGACTTCATGACTGTTTCGAGAGGAAACCTCTCGGTTACTATTCTCTGATTTGTACGTATGTATATATGTGGAATTGTAATACTAGCTGTTGATTTTAAATTATTCTATCTCTAGTGTGTTCATTTCAACTACGATTAAGTTACAATATATATATCTGTGTGTGTGTGTGTGTCGGTCGGTTGGTCGGGAATGTATAAAAAAATAAATGGGATAGATAAAATCTACTTCAAACTGATTTTTAAATTTTGAAATGGAATCACTCATTTACCATTCATGGAATCATGCATTTACCATAACTACAATACTGCAATAATCGATTTTGTGGAGAACTCACCATGTACGCTTTATTACATTACATCAGTTTAGTCATAGATGTGGTATGAATACAAGTATTATATATAAGCATTAAATTTTGTCTACCTTCAATGTATTGATAAAGGAAATTTACAAAGGGAAAATAGCTATTGCCACATGGTTACTATAACTTCTCATACGTTAAAATAACTATGTTCGCATTTCCACACGAAGAATCAAAATCACTGAAGGGATTTTAGAGAATGAAACAATAGTCATACTATGGATAAAATTGCACTTACATTTCTGCTTTAAGGTATTGCTATAAAATGTTCTCCCATTTGTAACATATTTTCCCTCTGAACAAATCGTCGTTTAATGTGGAATTTATATAATCTCATATAAGAAGGAATTTATATAGGGAAGTGTTACTATAATTCGTTTAGCATTTGAAGGGTTTGTAACAGAATATGAAACTCCATAACAAAAATTTAAGCCGTTAAGAAAAAATATGTTAAGCTCACTTACCGTAAAATGGCAGTGAATTTAATTAGAATCGATGATGTATTCTTTTATAACTCGAAAGTCAATTTATATGCTATTAACAACTTAAAGCAGATATTTTCGTTATCACAGTATAGCCGTTAGTGTGATATTGTGGATGTCTGTTTATTACCTATCTTGTGTAGTTTTTCTGGGACAACATAAAATAAATTAAAAAATTAGGTGCTGTAAATAACATGAGCCATTTCAGGTACTATTAATGTTAAAACAGACAAAATTATAAGTAACTAAGGGAAATATTTTTCAGGGTGTAAGAGTTTTTTTTTTTAATTTAATGTAATTTATGGGTTGTTTAATGTTAGGAAATAAATTATAAAATCAAAGTATTAATATCGTTACAGATTAAGAATGGAAATTATACAACTTATAACCCACAATTACGTTAGGTATCTGTCGTAACGTTTTGTACCGCCCTTTGAAACTATCTTTTTTATATGGGATTTTCCCCATGAGTGCTGCTCTCATCACATAAATATGGATACTGCCCATTGACTGCAACACTTTATTAAACGAACGCTTATTTTTAGCGCTGAGAACGCGCCCCTTCATTATCATCGAATTCCTATGGTGCGGTGGAGAAAGAGTTGCAATTTCACGGTGCCAGTTTAGTTGGTTGTTTGCCTCCCCAGGTAGACGCACATTCTCGCTTGTCTTTGTGTCGCTTTGTTTTCGCAATTTTTCTCGCTGCTTCGCCAGCGCTCTTTGCCAAATTTGGCGGACTTCTGCACAAGATACAAAACTCATTAGCCACTTGAAAGACATAACATCCCCGGCGCGGTCGGACACGACAGACAGCAGAGAATGTGTCTTTTGGATGTCGAATATGAAGCGATGGAGTTGGAGTGGGAGAGACGTGCTATTCGCATGGCGAATGAAGATTCATTCCTGGTCCTGATTCCTGATATGCCACTATAATGAAAAGTGCATCCTGTACCACCACTTGGCCTTTAACCAGTTATTTCTTCACATAACCAGTAAACATCATCGATGATTTTTAATCACTCTTGTTGTCATCATTTTTGTCGACTTTCTTTTACTGATGTCTATTCTATTTAAGATAACGTGATCATAACCATTATGCTGCAATAGTTGTCTTCTCCTCTACCTGTTTCTAATGCGCCAGTATCATATCAAGCTCCTCTTGCGTGGAAACGAGTTGAAATACCGATTAGGGCATAGATGCTTTAGTTCCTTTTCCCTCATAGTCCGTAATTTTTTATTTACACAGTGAGTGTTATCATTACTGGTGGGAGATAGATAAATTCGAGATTGAATCCAAATACCCTTTTTTTCAAAGATCGCTGAGGACGAAATGTATCTTTCTTTCAAGAAATCTATCCATTCTATCGTCCATTGAAATTATCGAGATGAAAATTTACTTTTCTTCTTCAAATGCATCCCCCCTTATCTAAAAACGGTCTCTCGTCTAATATTAAATGCTATTTTTGATTCATAATGAAGTTGTCTTCACATCCTTGACCAATAACCAAAACACACAATTAGATTAAAGTTCTCTAAAACTTGTCTACCATATCAACCAAAAGTAATTGTTTCGATCGAGAGTTCCTTCAAGTTTACCAGAATATATTTCAAGCTTAGGAGACACTACGTTGTATTTTGCTGTTGTTGTCTCCCATGCTCCCTGGCAGGAAGTATTCCAAACCAGGTCCATATAGGCTAGCGGGCTAAAGGGTGCGATCCCGGATTATAATGGTACTACAAGGGTCGGATTTCAATTGAGACAGGTGCCCCCATAATGGGTACGACCCCCCCCCCCCGCACACACACACACAGAAGTCGTTCCTGGGGTTAACCGAGCAACCCCAAGAGCGACTTCTGCGGAGGGGAATCTTACCCTTTCTGACCCCATAGAGTGACTTTCCTGTCTATGGATCTAACGTACCCATATCTGGTCTAGACACGGATGTATCTAATGGCGAATGACTGGATTCGACCAGAGCACCCTCAGCACCGAGCGTTGACACTCTACCACTAGGCTACTCAAAACCCCCTCCGCTATATTTTAACTGATGCTATCGCATCTAATGGAAACTGAGTTGGGGAAAACTGAACTAGCCCGCAAAACGTTCTCTTCAGGAACAAAATTATCCATTATGACATAATTATTAACAGATTTTCTAAGGGTAGTCAACTGGTTTTACTCAATGAAATCCCGTACATTGAAAAATATAATGAACAATTACGTGCAGGTCCGTACGAAAATGTTAAAAAAAGACCCCAGAAATCTCCCTAAAAGTAAAAATACTGTGAATTTTTTTTTATATTCAGAGGTTCGACTAAGTGTTCTCTGATTCCACTCACTGGTAATTTTTTCTCGTTCTTACGTCTTCCCTAAAGATTCATAAACAAAATTCCTTCTAAGGACCATTGATGGTAGCATAGGTACTGCTACGTAACCCTTAGTTCGAATTTTATTATGCACCCTTTTCCCTTTCGAACTAATCTCACGTTATCAAATGTCTTTACGAATTCTTTACTAAATGTCCTACTTTGCCAATGTCTCCACTCATGGAGCACTTAATTGTTTAATAAAACAGGATCATCAGAATTTCCATTTTACTGGTATTGGAATTAACGAACATATCACTTTAAATGAAATGAGTGTTGAACAAACCATTTTAAACTTTTAATAACTGAACTCTGTAAACAATCTAACAGACTCTATGTGGGTAAAACTTTAGTCCGTCTTTTATGCGACTTCCATATGCATTTTTTTTCGGAGAGCAGATCTTTAAAGTAATTCGATGTAAATGTAGTTTTAGGCATGTTGATGACACGTTCATTCGTGTCGATAATCCATTTAATCTTCCCGCTACCTTGAATACTGATAATTCTATCGATCCGCCTATCCAATTTTACTTCTGAAGTTCATATTAATAACAAACTCTTCTCTCTCTCTCGATGTTATGGTTTTGAAATCGGAATCTAGTTTGAAAACTTTCGTGTTTAGAAAACCCTTTTTATGTCTTCCTGCCTCCTTATGCTTATTCTAATCGCTTCCCCTCCCCCATCCCCAAAGTAAAAAAAAAAGCCATTTACTGCTCCTTCCGTTTATGTTCGGATACCCAGTTCCCTTAAGGCTGGTGGGTAGTTTCATTATTGGATTGGTTCATCTCAATGTTAACCTATGGAGAAAAATTTTTCAGTGATTACTCACTTTGTTGTAAAATAATTTTTCCCCCTTAAATTATACTCCGTAAAAGAAATTTTTTACTCGGGTATCTTTTTCACTCTTCAAAAAAAGGCAAATAATATTTTTAGAATTGAATTGTTCGGTGACAAAAATAAATGACGTATGCAGTAGACTCCCGTATAACGCGAGCTCACTCGACGCGATTTCATACCACACGTTAATTAAATGCAACGACTTTATTCGAATAAAGATATTGACATATGAGACGCTATAGAATAAAATGCGAGAATTTCCCTTCTAAGGGGACCAAGGAACCTTAAACCTCGATTTTTAAAATTTCTTACTCTATATCACTATTTACAAAATGAGAATAATTTGTATTAATTTTTGCTAAAACCTTAACATTGAGAATAAGGATTTTGGGGCAGAATAATGTCTGTTCAATTTTTTTTATTAAATCCTCGATGTGTGATTCAAATCATTTAAAGACCTTAAATGTTTTAATTGACATTTACCGTATATATACATATAAACATAATTGTAAATTGATTTTTTCGTATGAAACTAAAGTGATATATAATTATATATATATATATATATATATATAACATAAAAACCCTATATCATTTTCAAATTCCACTTTCTTCTAAGTTTCCTTGGGCATTTGAGTTAAGATCGTTTTCGATTTAAAGACAATGAATCTGCGTGGCGTCCTCCCGAAAATTTTAATTTCTCGCGCATCTTTACATAACATATCACATGTCCTCTGATATCAGAGTCATGGTCTCAGTAAATGAATAAAGACATCGCATGGAGAGACGCTCACATTTGATCACATGGCAAGACTCTCGTGAAGATTATAAAATCTCAAGCATGCTTCCAAGAGCAGGATTTTTGAGTGGCTCTGTTGTCTGGTAAACCGCCAACATCGATGTTAAAAAATGGATACTTAAAACAAGAGATTCGTCTTCTTGGTCGCGACTACAAGTTTTGAGGTGTGACATGTCGAGTCATGCACCGTCTCCGTTAACATGGGACTGGGTTGGCATGTTACATATATATATATATATATATATATATATATATATATATATATATATATATATATATGTGTGTGTGTGTGTGTGTGTGTATGTGTGTGTGTGTGTGTGTGTGTGTGTGTAAGTAAGTAATGAAACTGGACAAGGTGTGGTCGTAGCTAAGTAGACGGGGATATAGGCAAATGGGCACTTTTTCTAGACGATGCAATGGCAGACAACGCCAAACATTTCGGATTCCTACCAGAAAGAAGATGCAGCTGGTTCATAACATAGTCCTTATTTAAGACGCAGTTTCGTGGAACATCAATTGGATTTGGATGGACACTTCGCGCGGCTAGAGGGGAACGCAGCCCCGCTACAAATTGACATCAGCGAAAACTCTACATGTTTAATACATGGGAGCAGGCACACAACAGCTACAGAGGCGCGAAATCTCTCGCCCAAGTACGGGTCTATTTAACTTAAAATTGGTTAAAACGCATCACCTAACCTCATCACACCACTACGACGAGGTCACGCACAGCTTCTAGATCACTCCTGTTATGTAAGCTCTGTCTCCGCACGTGGACTCCGGGGAAACTAATAGATTACTTTGGTTGGATATAGGTCGAAATCAGAAATGAGGGACGGTGTTCTGTTGCGATAAGATGGAAGAATTTGGAATAGGCGTGTTAATGACAATGAAAAAGGTTTGAAATTTATTCCATATATATATATATATATATAAAAGGGAAAACTAGCTCATATTTGCATTGCTGGAGCTAGACTCAGCCTGAAAGGAATAAAAATTTAATTTGGAAGCAGGTCGAATGGTTTATTAGAGCGACAAAATCCGTTCATTGCAGAAGACCAGTTCGGAATAATATCACCTTTTAACAGTAAATACGAGAAAGCGAGGTAGACCATGTGACTATTATTTGTAGGGTCAGCAGATTTAGGGGCTCGTGATGCTAACACACTCCTGAATTCCTTAGACTTGTATAAATGCAAAGGCATGCGATTCATTGGAAGTTCTGTGGCTAAGGGTATAAATCGATAAATTAAAATTACTGGGGATTCGATTTAGCAAAGGGAGTTTTAAATGCTAGAATGGAGGGCATATTATTTAAAATTTAACACACACACACATATATATATATATATATACTAATTTACATCATACTAATCCCTCTACATTTCACCTTAACATCATTCGCGTTGACAGCACGATTTACTATAACGCGATTTTATACACAACATAACAGTATTAATCGTATTATATGGGAGTCTACTGCACTGAATTTTTATACAGAAGTAATATCCTTTGGTGGATGACATTTCTAAAATTACTATGATAGCAGAGTAAAAAATATCTCTTTATTTATTATAGCGTAGAATTTGAAAAAAAAAATCTGTAAATTTAAGTCGGCAATCTGTGGAAATTTCTCTTCATATGTTCTCTGAGCGAATCTAGTATGGCTACTAAACACCCTTATAGGTAAAGTAAACTTTCTGAAATATTGACTTATCAGCAGATACTTCAACTAATCTAAGGGAGCAAAAGATGTTGGGGATAAAACTACAATAACTGCTATTTTTCAAAAGCACATCTCACAAATTCTTTTGCTTAAATGTATTTCTCTTGAAGTGCCTTCTACCTATTTGTATGAGATAAATATATAATACAGGTCCTGAGGTAGCCTAGTAGTTGGTCGTCGGTTTTCGGTGCTGTAGGTGCTCGGTTCCAAAATCGACAAGCAACATTATATACCTCCGTGTTCAGATAGGACAGGGACATGTTCAATCCGTTGACAGGATAGCCTCTCTAGGAGGTCAGAGAGGGTGGGCGAGGGTGCGATCCCCCCAGATGTCTCCCCTTGCGGTGCTCGATCAAAATTGAGGTGTCACATTGACTGAATCAGAGTCCTATGTGGTGACATTATAAACTCGTGTCGCACCCCTCAGCCCGCTAGCCTCTATGGACTTGGTCCGGAATACTTTTGGCCAGAAACAACAGCAACAATAAATATTGAATTCTAAATTGTAGTAACAGCTTCTGTAGTCTTGAAATTCAACGTTTCAAAACTGCATTAACATTTTTTTAATCATGTCCTGAGATTCACTGTAATTACGGATAAAATATTTAAGTAAAGTTTTAATTTGTAGTTTTTGTGTAATTTTTACTTAACCGTGGTGACTTAAGGTATGGGCTTCTTAAATGCCATATAAAAGTGCTTAGTGCAAAACGTGAATATTACTCAAGAATAGATAAGGGATGAAACACTGAAAAACATGCACAATGAATAAGTAATAAAAATACACTAGAGTCGTATTAGCGTTTGATATTCACAAACTGAGTTTTTTTTTGCTTCTTTATTGGGAATATTTTACGTTTTTTGCTTTCCTGGCTTGTTTTAATACTTTCACTAACACATTTCCATTTTCAAATGAATGCGTTGTTTATGACCTACAAAAAAACCCTTTTTATGATAATAACGTTATGGAATTGAATTGAACTGTTTCTCTTCTTCAAGAAAGTAATGTTTTCATATAAGCAATTTCAAAACGTTATTTACGTAAACAGTAACCATTTCTTTGACTTCTCTGAAACAGATCAGAATAAAATCCTACACCTAGAAACGTATTCACGGAAATTTTCCTACCAGACATTCACTAATTTTTAACTTAATTTTAAAAGTACGTAAAAGTATATGGTGATAGATGAAGTTTATATTTAACGTTGATGTGGCGAAAAATTAATTTTATTGTTGCTTTGAAATTACCTTCGTTAGTAAAGTAATGTGCATAAATATTTATCATCACAGACTTGCTAGATAAATTGCATCCCTTGCATTATCTCTTTTCTATGGACCCCCATAGGAATTTAGGGAGAAGTTCTCTATCATTCCCGACTTTAAATTTCTTACGTGATCAGCTACAGTTCCAGTGTCATGTGCGAAACGACGTTAAAAATTCTAAGATACGTGATTGGGGAGAGAGCGACATTCTGGAGTTTTTCTGATTTCGCTTCAATTTTTCGAAAATGTGGGGGTGCTTATTAGTTAATTTTATGCTATTAACCTATTATAAAAATCCTAGTCGACTACATCGATTAAAATGTATAGAGATTGAACATGATACATGTGTGATTATTTTTTATTCTTGTATTTTAGATTAAATATTTAAAAAAGTAACAGTGATAAACACATTAAATTTAATCGGTATTATTTTTAATGTCTTCACTACCTCATTAGAGGAAAAAATGAACATGAATAAACTTGTTATAAATAATTCTAATTTCTTTTCCGTTTATCGTATTATAAGGAAATATTATTCGTATTATAAGGTAATATACAATATATATATATATATATATATATATATATATATATATATATATAATATAGCCATTACACACGTTCTTAAAATACAACCTGAAAAGGAAAACTAGCTCATATTTACGTGGCTGGAGCTAGACTCAGCCTAAAAGGAATTAAAATTTTGAAGCAGTCGGGTCAAATCGTTTTATTAGAGCGATAAAGAGTACGTCCATCCATTACATGTCAGATGGTCGGAAGCGAAGATACCACCTTTCAACCTTAACCGCGAGAAGCGAAAAAAACATGTGGCTGTTATTTTGTATGGTCAGCAGAATTTGGGACTGGCGATGCGAACCCACGCCTTTCTCCAGACGTATACACGTGTAGATATGCAAGGCGTGCATTTTATGCGAAGTTCTGTTGCTATGGGTTTTAAAGCGATAAAGTAGTGTTACTCGGGACTGGATTTAGGAAAGGGAATTTAAATGCTATAATGGAGGGCATAATATTTAATTTATTTTATATATATATATATATATATATATATATATATATATATATATATATATATATATATATATATATATATTTCATATAATATAATATTGTCTTATAAATAATAGTTACAGTGGACCCCTAAAGTGTTCGTACACTTACGATTATTCATGGCATAATGGGCATAATGAATCATGCTGTTTATATAAATATTTTAAGAGACAATTTAAAATTATAAGCCCAAAATTTGGGTATTGGAAACAACTTTGTTTTTTATCAAGATAACGATCCTAAGCTCACGGCTCTCAACGTTCGCATTTTCAGTGAAATATGGGTCTATCCATTAATTAAAATGAATATTTCAGAATGGGTATTTAATAATAAGATCTATAATCTATTTTTAGCAAAATTACATGAATATTTTGAAAACATAAATAAGCCCCAAACGTATGGGAACGTACGTCTTATTTGCCGATGAAAGCAAGTTTAACATTTTTGGTTCCGATAATTGTATGGAGAAGAAAAAATGAGGAACTTAATCCCAAGAAATTAGTAGGAACAGTTAAGCATGGCGATGGAGGTGTCCTTGTGTGGGGATGCATGTCAGCATCATGACTAGGTAATTTGGTATTTATTCATGGCATAATGAATCATGCTGTTATATAAATATTTTAAGAGACAATTTAAAATTATAAGCCCAAAATTTGGGCATTGGAAACAACTTTGTTTTTTATCAAGATAACGATCCTAAGCACACGGCTCTCAACGTCCGCATTTTCAATGAAATATGGGTCTATCCATTAATTAAAATGAATATTTCAGAATGGGTATTTAATAATAAGATCTATAATTTATTCTTAACAAAATTACATGAAATATTTTGAAAACATAGTAAAACTTTATTTTTAAGAAACCAGTAATCAAAAAGTAACAAAAACTTTATCTCTTAAAAGTCATCGTACACCGAAATATTTTCGGATAAATTCATAATTAAAATTATCGTCTGGCGCTTTATTTTTATTTTTGATTTGTGGTTGCATTTAAAGTATCGTTTGGCTTTACTTTTTGCTTGACTACTCCGTAATATTCTATTTATTATTTAAAAATGACTCGTAGTCGTAAAGAAACAACAAACAACATTCGAAAATTGATTATTTTTCATCATAGTAGTGGTAAATCAGTTCGGGATATTGCTAAATTACTTAATTTCTCCCATTCTCCTGTGCAGTATGTGATAAAACGTTTAAAGAAGAAAATCGGATCGAATACAAGGTAAGAAAAGGCCGTCCGACAAAGTTAATAAACGTAATCAGAGATTTATAATTAGAAAATTTGTCAAAATCCACGTTTGAGTGCTGTAAAAGTTTCTGCAGAATTTAATGAAACATTTTCTACTTCAATTTCACCTGAATCTGTTCGACGAGTTCTCAGAGTAGCTGGATTACATGGGCGTTCTGCCCGTAGAAATTTTTTTGTGAGTGAGAAAAACAGAAAGCTTTGGCTTTCCTTCGCACTATCAGTGATAAATAAGCCCCAAACGTATGGGAATAATGTCTTATTTGCCGATGAAAGCAAGTTTAACATTTTGGTTCCGATAATTGTATGAAGAAGAAAAAATGAGGAACTTAATCCCAAGATCTTAGTAGGAACAGTTAAGCATGGCGATGGAGGTGTCCTTGTGTGGGGGTGCATGTACGCATCAGGACGAGGTAATTTGGTATTTATTCATGGCATAATGAATCATGCTGTTTATATAAATATTTTAAGAGACATTTTAAAATTATAAGCCCAAAATTTGGGTATTGGAAACAACTTTGTTTTTTATCAAGATAACGATCCTAAGCACACGGCTCCCAACGTTCGCCTCTGGTGTCTCTATAATTGTCCACAAGTTTTGAAAACACCACCTCAATGGCGTGATTATACCCAATAGAAACATATTTGGAGAGAACTGGAGGTTCGAGTACGAAAACACGACATTCTCACGAAAAGCGAACTAAAAACAATTATGATGGAAGAATGGATGAACATTGATGCAGAAATTACAAAAGAACTTGTGAAATATATTCCCAGACGTTTAAAAGCTGTTGTGTATGCTAAAGGATAGCCTACTATATATTAATTTAACGAAAAATTAGAATATTTACTAATATGTAGAGATTTTTTACAAGTGTACGATAACTTCTGTGAGATAAAGTTTTTGTTACTTTTTGATTATTGGTTTCTAAAAAATAAAGTTTTACTATGTTTTTAAAATATTTCATGTAGTTTTGTTAATAATAGATTATAGATCTTATTATTAAATACCCATTCTGAAATATTCATTTTAATTAATGGATAGACCCATATTTCATTGAAAATCGTAAGTGTACGAACACTTTTGGGAGCCACTGTATAAGGCATTTGTAGCCATATGATTATTTACTGAAGTATATATGTATGTGTGGGGTGCTAGTAAGAAAAACATTTATCACCATAAACATACGGTAGAAGAGGATATTATAAGTTATCCTACTAATTTTGGCTTTGAACTCTAATGATTTTTAATGCTTTTATATATTTAAATTTGCTGTAAACCCACCCAAATGGATAGTGATTAACGTCACGGATTAGCGTAATGGGCATCCACGTAGTGAGCTTGGCCACGACTGTGGCTTTGACTTAAATATGGCTTGTCTTTCTTATATGGTGCTCCCACAATGAAGTAGGCAGCAAGACTTTGACGTGTTGATGGTAGAATATCGTTAAAAGCCGAAAGTCGAACGTCGTTGATGACGAATGTCGATACTGTAGTGAAGATATTATATATAATGCAAATTATATTTAATGCCTTCACTGCTGCCACTTATTGAATATTTAAACTAAAATACAAAAATTTATTTATTATGTTAAATCCCATTCATTTTAATTGAGGCAATCCCTTAGAATTTTTAAAATATGTTAATAGAATAACATTATCTCAGAAACACCTCTCCATTTTCACAATATTGAAGTGAAACCAGAAAAACTTCAGAATGCCACTCTTTCCAAAATCACTTATCTTAGAATTTTAAACGCCATTTAAAAGTCTGAAAAATTAAAATAAAAGACTAATGAATGCTGTTACAATTCACGGCTCCCGTTGAAACACTAGCAATGAATTTGCTAACAAATCGCATCTTAACTTTTTTTTACACTTTAAAATATTTTTCTGTTCTGTTTTACATCTAAAGTACTTTGTAGAGCTCTTAAGATTAATGTAGTAATAAATAATTACACATAAATAATACAGGGTTATCAAGAAAGAATCATCCGATTACAAAATTTAATATTTTCCATAATTACAAACATAAAATTATAATGAATATGTCATTGCAAAGGAATAATTAAAATTCTTTTCACAGGTGTTCGATATGATTCCTTTAGTCACCCGTATAATGTCATTGCGATATGTCATTTCTTTCCAAACACATAGTAATGTTTCACTATTAACTTTTTGTAAAGCATCACAAATGCTTTGTTTAAGTTCTGGCAAACTCGTAGGCAAAGGTTGTGTGAACACATGATCTTTGACATATCCCCAAAGGAAGAAGTCACATGGGGTTAAGTCTGGTGACATGGATGGTAGCTGTGTAGGACCAAATCATTGGCTGTACTGAGACCAATAGGCTACACAGCTACCCTCCTAGGTCACCGGACCCCATGTGACATCTATCTTTGGGGATATGTGAAAGATCTTGTGTTCACACCACCTTAGCCTGCAAGTTGTCCAGAACTTACACAACGCATTTCTGATGCTTTACTAAAAGTTAATAGTGAAACATTACAACTTGTTTGGCAAGAAAAGGCATCTCACAATGGCATTATACGGCTGACTAAAGGGAATCACATCGAATACCTGTGAAAAAGAATTTTTAGTTATTCCTTTTCAATGACATATTCATTATAATTTTCTGTTTCTTGTTTGTAAGCATGGAAAATATTAAATTTTGTAATCGGATAATTCTTTCCTGATAACCCTCTATAAATATAACATTTTTACTTGGTGATAACTCGATTATTGTGTGCTAGAGGTAGCTTTGTGGTAGAGCGCTGGCTAATGGTGCTCAGGGTGCTTGGATCGAATCCCAAACAACGCCATTAAATATCTCCATGTCTAGGCTGGATATGGGCACGTTAAATCCGTAGACTGGAATTTCCCACTATGAGATCAGAGATCGTGGAGAGGGTACGATCCCCCCAGATGTCCGCTCCTGGGAATGTTCGGCAAAAATTGAGGTGGGAGCTAGCGAATACGGAATCCGAACCTTTTGATCCTATACAAACGAGAGCCGCACACTACAGCCCGGAGCCTATATGGACCTGGTCTGGTTAGTTCCAGCCAAGGAGCATTAGAAACAACAACAACATGGTTATTGTGCCATTATTTAACTAACTGATAAATATATGACAAACGGTTCTAAGTCTAAGGTCTAAAGGTCATTCAATAGGGGAGGGGGGATGTGGCTAGACATTAAAAGGTTGAAAATTACTGATTTATATGAAGATGGCTTTTAGCAATTCTACTTTCCTTATTGCCAGTTTTGTTGTGAGGCTTCATATATTTTGACAGGGAATTTCCTACGTAATCTGATTAATTTACAAAAATGGGCATAGAACATAATTATTTTTTTTAATTTCTATTTATGGCATTTGAGTTTCGAGATTATCAGAATTCTATTTAAAAGTTATTAATTTATACTCAAAAATTTCATTTATTTTCTAAAAACGATATAAATGGAATAACAATACCATGGATTTTAGCAGTGGTGCGCGAACTGTTGGTTGCGACCTACAGGAGGATTGCGAAAATAATTGAAGGGATCGGTTAGTTTCATGTAAATTTACATCGTATTGAATAATATGACTAAAAAATTGAAATAAATATGCTAATAATTTTTAAATAATACTCTTTTTTTAATTTTAATTTCTGTATATTCTTACCCGTATAAAGTACAAATACATATTAATATTTAAATATGAAGTTTTAGTCATGAGATATTTGGAAAAAGCAAATGCAGGGAAAAGAAAGATATTTTTTTTGTTATTATGGACAGTAAATAACTGTACGTCAGAGGTAAAAACTTCCTTTCTAATTTTCTTCCTTTTCGATATTTTTATTGTAAGTGACTCCTTTTGCATGGAGCTTCTTTGAGGAAAACTGTCCTATACGCAAACCAAGAGGGTGGGTGAAATATAGATTTATTAACTATCGCATATGAAAGTCCTGATGAGAGGTAAACCATCACAAATTTCTCCTGAAATGTGGGAATTTTGCACATATGGCGGATTACCTCTGACGTACAGATATATACCGAAACTGTATTAGTCTGGTTTGAAAATAGTTTGTCAAAATTTACTGTTTTATTTCTATTCTTCTGTTAACGTTTTCCTGATTTAATAAAAAACAATTGCTACTACCAAAAACTTTTCATTGGGGGTCGGATGATTTTTCATTTAGAGACTGTGGATCCCGTTCAAAACAAGTTTGCAAACCACTGAATTATAGTATTAATGTTTGCTGAGAGGATACTGGCACGCATTGATACGCGAGGGTTAATTAGACCGGGACCTACTACTTCCAGCCGATTCGGAACGGCTGCAAACAACCATGTAAACGGTATGACTGGAACCAACGGACTCTTGCATGGAAGGATAGCAATCTAGCCATCTTCCGGCCATGCAGGGTTGAGAATATTTTGATAAATGTACTCAACAGTTTACTGACTAATTAATATATTAATGTATAAAACATTTATTAGCAAACTTACAGGATAAGCTTAAAGGATACATACAAGGTGCTTATAATTAAAGTTCCACTTTGAAATGGTCATAAAAGGAAAACTACTGGACCATATGTCATCAAACTTGGCAATAGTTTAAAGGAGGTCATGGTAATTCCTTTTCCGCCAAATAGAAAAAAAAGTTCAGAACTCACCACCAGGGGGGAAATGGCGCTGTATGCAATATTGTTAAACGAAATAAGGGTCGGAATCTAAATTAACCTTTTGTTACGCAGGTTTAACATTTTGTATACCTTTAAGAAACATTGACCTAAACAAAATTACCATTTAAAGTGTGCGCATTCCGGAAATCGTTTACTTACAGATCGCAAATTTGTGACTTTTGAAGCCTGAATTCGACCCTAAGACATAAAGATATCGGTTTAAAATATTTTTAACTGTTAACACATTTTAAACCGATGTCTTCATGTGTTATTTCGTTTAACAATATTGTATACAGCGCCATTTCCCCAAGGTGGTGAGTTATTGAACATTTTTTTTTCGGAAAAGAAATTCCTATGCCCTTTAAACTATTACCAAGTTTGATAACATTTGGTTCAATAGTTTTCCTTTTATGACCATTTCAAAGTGGAACTTTAATTATAGCCGCCCTGTATATTACCACGTAATGAACACTTCTTCAATTCCACAATAAATCAAAATTTATGGTTGCATGTTTGGAACTACCTAATGGCTAATCATCGGGATAAGCATAAGGTGTGACTGGAACTACAAACAGTTCACAAATGCTGTGCACTGCTCAACATGTAATCGATAGTAATCAACAGCATTTGTGAATTGTTCATAGTGACAATCACACATAATGCTCCTTTGCCAGACGAAGAACTATTATGTAGTTCAAAACATGTAGCCACCCTTTTTGATTTATTGTGGGATTGCAGAATTAAAGATTACGCGTCTATTATTAAACCTACACTGTAACTTTTGAACGATATGTTATAATCTTTTTAACTATAAATTTTCTTCAACTATAGAATATTTTGAACTATAGTTTATAAATCTATTCTATGTAAAAACTGAATGCACATATACATTTTTGTGCATTCAATTTGCATATAGTCTACATTTATAAAAAAGATTATTTTCGAACCAAATTTAGGATTTTTTATCCTAAGTTCATATAATATTTTACGATATTAAATTATTATTTTACAATATTTTAATTTTAAAAATTCAATGTCAGAAGAAATATTGTTGAAGAGCTATAGGCAAATCCCGTTACAAATTATGAAATTAAATCACCGGTATGCATAGTGAATTTTTATTCTTCCGATTTATATTTTATTTTTCACAGCAACATAAAAGCTCAATATTAAATTAAACGTGGTATTTCGCGAAGTTAAAACGACTTCAAGCCTGCATTATTATAGAATTTCAATAGTCATGAAAGAAAATGGTTACCGTGTTTCAGCACATTCATAAATTTTATTAGTTCATACGATATGATAATTACATCGAGCTTTGACGGTGCCGAGAAGAATGCTGGAACTAATTTTCCGCTCGAAGCGGAACAAATTATAATGTTTATCGGAATTTGCACCATCCTCAATTAAAATCTATTAGGCTGCGACTCACTATATTTGGTGTTATACTTTACTTGATTTTGAATGATTATTTCTTGCTTGTTAAGATGAGAAATTTAAAGCAATAATACTAATCTGATTTTGAGATTTAAATAAATTTATAATATTTAGAGATCTTGTTATTAATATATATATATATATATATATATATATATATATATAACATACAAAATCTAAAACCTTTTACAAATTACAAATTCATTTTAGTTCCATTTAAAATTACTTGGACGTAAGCAAGCTCTTTTTGTTTTAAGAACAAAGGAATTGAGAGTATCCTAAACGCAAAAGTAGGTAATTAATATATCATTCCTTAACTCCCAGTCTCATGGGCATCAAAATTATATAATAGGCTACGACTACCCTGGGCCCAGATATCTGCTTTGGCCAATGGGTGCAGAGTTCAAGGGTGATGTGATAATGACCTCATGAAGATTATTTAAACCACAGCAAGGTTTGCCAGGGGCTCTTTCTGTCTTTGTGCGTGCTATGTATTGTCCGTCCTGCTTGTGTTCCGTCGGTCGCCTATTCTCCACAATTCAAGATATGTGTCGCCTGCGAGTCTTGTGTCATCCTTACGTCCATGTCGCTGTCGTGAAGAATTCATCCATTCAATCAATAAGTTCAGCTGTTCAACGTGTGGACTATGTTTTCCTCGAGTGTTTAATCATGTTCTCCACTTCCGCATTTTCTACATTTAAGTAACATTATACCCAGTATAGCTCCATCGCCTGTGGCGTGTCATCTCGTGTGGCTGCAGTGTGATCTGTGTGACCGGAATTAGTGATGTGCGTGATGTTACACACATATATATATATATATATATATATATATATGTGTGTGTGTGTGTGTGTGTGTGTATGTGTGTTTGTTTGTGTGTGTGTGTGTGCGTTAAGTTATATAGTTATATCTACGGAAATATTACATATTTTGTTAGGCTTCACATTTTCAACAGTTCGCTTTTCTAGTCAAAATCCAAACCGGTTAAAATAGATTTATTTCCGCTATTTATACTAAGTAAATATTTTTACATATACCATTAACGCTTACCCACGCTAAAAATGTATATGAAAACAACACAGCGTCATGAATCTTTACGAAAAATATTTGCGGGTAATACCGCTTTAAAACGTTAATGCATTGCATAGACGCGATATACTATTTCTCTGTAACCAGCCAATTCATTTAGAAAACGACAAATTTAATGGATTCTAATTTTTTTGCTATTTATGACTCAGTAATGGTTGTAGCGGGATGCATTGGATTTTTCTTACTTGTAGTTGTAATAACGCAAGAAATAAATAGTAAAAAAAGGAAGCTTTTAAAATTTTTAGATAGTGTATATCTTTCTACTAAATCTGTCTCTATGACTTCAGATGTCATGAAATTGTAAAGAGAAGTAAACTCACATTAGTTAATGTGTTCCGAGAACTCTTATTTTTTAGAGTACGAAAATAAAGACTGAGTTGCATATTGAAAATTCAAGAAAATGATCGGCGTGGTTGATATATTTTATATATATACTCTGTGATGCTTTGGAATTAAGAGAAAACCATTACATGAAATTATATATATATATATATATATATATATATATATATATATATATATATATATATATACATCTAAACAGACACGTAACATTTGGGAAAAAGCTGGGAATTAACCCGTAACTTCATGTATCTTTCGTCAGATATGGTTTATGGACAAATATTTTTAATCATGTATCGGTATGTATGTATCAGTATGCTTTTATAAAAAAAAAAAGTTTTCTTTCGATTCTCTTCTTTCCAAGACGTTCCTCTCTTCCATATCGCATTTTTGGCTCCGGAATAAGTTTAGTCAAAGAATTCTTTTGAGAAATTGGGCTGAAAACTTTTTCTCGGATAAACCAATCGAGTGTGAATAATTCACTTATTTATGATGTCCTCAGCCCGGAGAATGTTCATTGTTCCCTTCCACCGATTAACAGGTTTAACTTCTGTTGCTACATCACACAATTCCTGACATTGGAAATCATTTAACACACTTTTTATTTCATTTTTCTTATCTTTTTACAGACAATTTATTTTAGCTTCGTTTAATAGCTGATAACAAAATTTTTGCTAGTAATTATCAAGACAAAAGTAATTTGGAGTATGGGAATGTAATTAGGAGGCCTGGCGTCGATCAATAGTATTTAGGAAAGGCTTGCGAATGTGGAAGCATATAAATATGAAAAAAATACATATTAGTATGTCTTATATAATGATTTATATATATTCAGGAAAATTAATTGCTAATTAAAATAATTTACTCTTCAGGGAGTTCCTTATATTTTGTTTTTATGTCAAAGACTTAATGACCCGCTTTTTTAAACTTTATGCAGGTGTAATTAACTTCGTTAAAATTTTTATTTGATAACAAAAAATTGCTTCCACGAATATGCAGGATGCGGTAAGACGCATAAATTTAAGCACATTACGTTTTGCTTAATTATTCGCATAATGAAAGAACTCTGATTTCGGGATTTATTAATGTATACAAAGATATGTAATGGCTACAAAAATGAGCAAAAAAAAATTTTTTCAAGTTATAAGTTATAAATTTATTTATTATGCTTTTTGTAAATAAATAAACTTTAAAAATAATTCTGAAAAGAAAATATATATATACTGGAAATTTCTCTATAGTTCCAATAATGGTTCTGAAAAAAGTAGCCATATACATATGTGTGTGTGTGTGTGTGTGTATGTATGAGTAAATAGTGTGTATAAATAAGTTATAAGTCAAATCCCACCGGTCATTTAATTACAACACCTTCTATCCAATCGACCTCTTGATACTATCTTGTTTCCTGTTGTCTTTATCCGTGTACGTATATTCATGTCATGCTGCGTCGGTTCCCTTTTGCATCGGATTTTAATTTATTACTGTTTTGTAAATAATTTTGTGAGCAGCCTTGCGCCTAATTTTTTTACTTAGCCTTTGCAAGCTTTATATATAATATACATAATGTCCAGTCATCAATAAATCATCAGCAATTTTCACTGATCTCTGCGAAAGTACAGTCAACCATCTCATTTCGGAAAGAATCTTCATTTACCATGTATTGTTGTGCAAAATTTAGAGTGCTTGAAAATGAAAAATGCATAAAGCATCCCCATTTGTCCATGCCTTATGCATAATATATATATACGTCATCCAACTATCAGATAGTCTTGGACCTCGGCTAGAAACCTAGACCGGGAAGATGCAATCTACATAATTTCTTCACGAATCATGTAGGAATCAATTGTAGCGTTTAATTTGCATGTAAGATTAAATATATACGATACAAGCATAAAAAATTAGCATTGGAGTAAAAGATTAATAAAAGTAAACTGAAAGATGTAGCTGATAAAATATTTTCCGTTTTTTTAGTTATGGGCTTGTGGAGGCCCTGTGGTATAGCGCGCTGGTTTTCATTGCTGAGGGTGCTCAGATCGAATCCCAACATCGCACCACGAAAAAAGGCCTCAGTTTGTGTCGTCCCTTCATTAGGAGTAATTCTGTACACCTATATGGTGCCCCCAAAATGAAATGTTCAGTGAACTGCGTAGTATAGGCGAAAGTTTGACGATATAGTGTCTCAGCTTTAAAAAAATAATTTTTTTTTAGTTCTGTAACAGTAACATGCAAGAAACCTATATTTTGAATAAACATAGCAAATCACAGAAAATAAAGAAAATGCATTGTTTCATGTTTCTGTTTAAAATTATTTGTAAACATTTAAATAAATGGTAGATACACAGTAATAAATGGTAGATACACAGAAATAACTAATAAATGGTAGATTCATAGGACTAAATGCTGATAATTTTGTTTCAGTGCTAAATAAGTGTGACATTGTTTCATAGATGCCAGAACATAGCAAATAATTCTTACATTTTGTAAACAGATATTTTATTTTTAGACTTCAAGATTCTGTTATATTATTTATTTATTAGATAGAATGCTAAAAACAAGCACAGTCTTAGGAATAAGAATTCACAAGAATATAAAATTTTGCTTTGGAATAGCAAGTTTATTGGCTAAAAGTGTCGAAAATTAGAACATCGTTCTAACATTAAAAATAAACATTTAAGCAGAAATTGTAATAAGGCCAAAAGCATTACTATATTTCTTTTATGTACTAAGCTGGAATTATTATCCTTTTAAAAGATCCGCGAGGCCGGTGAGGTCACGTATTATCATTGTTGTTTTTCGTGTTAGTCTTTAGCAATGATGCTCTAGGAATTAGGTAATGGACCGGAGTTTGCACTCTCATTTTATCCTGTTTGAGGTCTTTAATTTCTGTGTTTCCCGTATAGGAAAATCATTAATAAATGTGGTTCCTTTAAGACATTTTGCCTCATCGTATGTTTTTATACAGATTCCCAACCTTTATATGTTTGTTACACCCTTGGGATTAAAATTAGAAACCTGGGCAAATTTGTTAGGATTTTAGTTTGTTTTTTACAGTTTTTTATATATTATATTAAAGGGGAATATATTTCAGGAACATCTTACATTTGAATTCAAATATATGCTTACTTCACGGATGATTTTATTCATTTATTGAAAGAAGTAAGTAACAAACAAAAGAACAGGATATATAAAACAGTCTCAAATATACCCATGGGATTCAGTTTAGTATTACATTAGAGGACTACAATGGGAATTGCTCAAAAGAGTTTTGTTTTATTAATGTGAGACTTCCAATAAATGTTTAGAGCACAAATGTTTGACATCGACTCCAAGGACATGTTCACATAGATTCCGTCGGCGTCAGAGATACTCGTATTGGAATATACAGGGTGATTATAATTAAAGTTGGACATTCAAAAAGTTATAGAAAAATAACCACTGGTCAGAATGACTTTAAATTTTACATGGATATACGCGAAGAAGGGGGAAAGAGTAAGGAATAAGAAAATAGTAAATAGTTCAAAATTGTAGCAATAGATGTCGTTTTATTCGTCGTAACGAAAATGGGTTCGGTTACCAGCGACATTTGAATCTCATTATGACGACTATTGTTTGAGTTGCATGTTAAATCAACTATAATGCTCAATGTGCCTGACTGTATAGGTTTTTTACTGAAAAGAAATTACTTCCAAGTCATTCAGCAGTTCTAGCACTCTTAGTGGAAAGCCCGTCCACCACTACAAGGTGCTACTCCATCGGATGGGAAAAATCGGTTTATAATTGTCGAGAGACTTGCTTAAGAGATGTTCAATATGCTGTCACCCGTTTTCCTGCCAGAAGTTGAAACCGGACCATGGTGGACGCTACAAGACTGTTTTGCGCAACCACATCTTTGCAGCACTTCGACAGTGTGCATGTGTTGGTTGCATAATTCATATGCAAGATGGCATTCCTCCACATATTGCAAATCCAGTGAAGGAGATCCCCAACATACATTTCGGAATTGATAGAATTTTCAGTCGTTATTTTCCAACAGCCTAGTAGCCAAGATCACCTGATCTTAATCCTTGTTATTTCTGCCTGTGTGGTTATCTGAAAAAACTTGTATTCAGTGATCCGATTGCAAACTTCTCTTAATTGAAGACACGCATTGCGCAACACATTCACAACGTCACCACTGATACAGTCCTATCTGTTGTAAAACATGATGTTTCTCGGTTTCAACTTATTGCAGAAAACAGTGGACAGCCTATTGAACATTTCTTGATCAAGTGTCGCGACAATTATAAACCATTTTTTCCCATCCGATGTGGCAGCAACTTGTCGTGGTGGTTGAGCTTTCCACTAAGAGTGCCACAATTGCTGTATTCAGCAAAAAAAGGATACATTAACACACATTGAGCAGTAGAGTTCCTTAACCTGTAACTCAAACAATAGCCGTCGCATTAGGATTCTCAAATGCCACTGGTAGCCTAACCTACCAACAAAATGACGAGTAAAGAGCCATGTATTGCTAAAATTTTGAACTATTTTCTCCTTATACTATACCCTTTTCCCTTCTTCGCGTATATTCAGGTCAAATTTCAGGTAATTTTAACCAGTGGTTTTTTTTTATAGCTTTTTGAAATTCCATCTTTAACGAGTAACCGTAACGCTGACAAATTCTTTGTGAACTGGCCCTAACAGCGGGCGTGAAGGTAGCTAATTCACCCTAAGAAATCAGTGCAATGATCGATTGTGTCACAGTCTGCCTGGCTTGATAGTAATTAATTCAACTTAATATTTATTTTTAGTGGGCCGTAGTAACAAACATTTTTTATCCCCCCCCCCCCCACAAAAGACAAATAAAAAAAATCTCGCTGCATTCCGGACCGATTTTTTGTCACCCTCAAGTACCACGACACAATAAGTTGCGAATCCCTGTTCTAATAGTTTGTATCCATAAAGACCCCATAAAGGAGAACATTTTCAGATGCGATGCTCTTCATAAGTTTATTCGTCCCTTATTTTTATTAATGTCTTCTAGGACTTGCTGATTGTGCCCGAGATGGTAGATCACTGCAATTACTAAAATAGTTCAATAAGTTTTAAAGCACACATTTCGTCTTGTTATTGTCATTGTATATGTTGTATTAGAAAACTTGGTGATTCGAGGTAAAAGGAACTTAATGGAAAATATTTATTTGGTTCATAATGCTTTTATATATACGGTAATAAACAGAAGCCTGGGTTTTAGAATTACGAAATATACATTTATGAGTCAACACCATCAACTTTTTGGGTCAACAACATTCATAACATTCTGTGTAGAGTTGTTATAACCTATGTCAGAAAAGTCCCAGGACTGAGCTCGAAAAAAATGAACGTAGCACGTAATGGGCCTCGGTTTTGTGAAAGTAGTACCCTCGGCTATCTATGCACCCCTGCTATTCTTTCTGGAGACCAAAGAGAGCTTCATCCGGGATGCTTCTTATAACATCTGTCATAGCCGTTTGGATTACTGCAAATATCTTGACGACGCTTGCCCTTTCACACGGCGACAGGTCGGTTTAACATGGTGGTTGTGGTATTAACTACGGGTTTTTACTAGCTTAAAACAGAACTTAATGTTAACTCTGATCCGCGTCCACCACGTCAATCGTGTCACTTCCATTTAAATGCGACAAGAGCCCGAACAGTCGGTTACTAAGCACAGCCATATCTCTTATTGAGCAGACCAGGAAACTGCCCAAGGGTCATGTCTATTTAGAACTCATATCAGGTGACTGAATGACACTTATTTCATGTGTTTGAATATCTAAGGTAAATAATTTTTTTAAAACATCAGTTCTGAAAATTTTTCTGACACAGGTTATACAATTATCATACTCAAAAGAGATGCCCGTCTCATAATTTTTCTTTATTCATCCAATCACTTTTATTTCTTCTTATATTTACAAAACTGAATATCCTTTCTGGAAATCCATGCATTCAAAATTTCTTATTTATGATTCAAAATTTTTTTTAAAATTTACTATTACTGATAAGTTTCAATAATTAACTACACTGAATAAAAACAAGATTAAAAAAACTGAGATTTACTATTTTTTACTGTCTATATGTACTTAAATTTAAACATTTTCCTAAATTTAAATATCGGATATAAAAAATATGAAATAAAAACTTACTTTTATAATGTATATGCATTTAAATGTTTGGTTCTTTTTGACGGAACCGCTAATATAAAGATACTGATGTAAGAAAAAAAGATGCTTAGAAAAACAACCAACCATTTAACCAAACCTTTTAAACTATATTCATAAAAATTTTAGCTTTATTTACAATTATTTTGTAAATTTTAATGGATCGTTACATGTTTTGTGATATTTCTAAATGAG
Organism: Dolomedes plantarius; assembly: GCA_907164885.2. Lineage (NCBI taxonomy): Eukaryota > Metazoa > Arthropoda > Arachnida > Araneae > Dolomedidae > Dolomedes > Dolomedes plantarius. The sequence continues at coordinate 176,129,949 of OU015497.1, forward strand.
AGGTGTGTGATAAAATATCTCATTAACACATTTTTATTGGCATCAATATTGACGTTCCAGTGAATTGTTGCCAAAGTACTATAACACATCTTTTTTATTTTGAGAAGAAGCAGTTTACTTATTTTAACTTTTATTTTGGAGAAACTCTTTATTGGATACTTTCTTTTATGAGGTTAATCTATAAGCGTGCAGTCGTAAAATGTCCTTTCTAAGGTTCCATTTCTTAGGTGGGTTATATATTTCAGTTCTCGTTGTATAAAAACCTACGAGCATAAGTTGCAGAAATTCATATACGCATTTGGGTGTGCATTTGGGTGTTTGCAATTCCTCCTAATTTGTTAAATTTATGTTAGCAACGACTCAAATGGAAAATTATTTATGTGAGCGTATACGATCTAAGGGACATTTTTAGAAATTAATTTATATCTTAATTTACACCAAATATCCAATATCAAATAAACTGATGCACTCTTTCATAAGCCATTTGCTCGCGTTAATGTATGAACTTATATTTATAAGGTTGTCATGAAATAAATAATAAATTTTAATGTAGGAAAAATATTAGAATCTTTTAGAATCATTTTAACATACATATTGTCATAATATATGTATATATATATATATATATATACATAAAGGCATAACATATTGCCATAAATTGTCAGCATACACAAAGGAATTTCAGTCTTTTTGGATAAGTTTTGATTCTTACGCCAATGAATGTATTTCACGGAATCAGTGAATTATAAACTTATAAGCAAGCATAATATATGAGCATTGATAAGTATATTTAGGAAGATTTATCCTATATATATATATATACATATATAAAATCTATATATATATATACATATATAAAATATATATATATATACATATATATATATATATATATATATATATATATATATATATATATATATATATATATATATATACATATCTATATATATATATATATATATATATATATATATACATATATATTATATATATATATATATATAATATACATTATATATATATATATATATAGATATCTATATATATATATATATTATATATATATATATATATATATATACATCTATATATATATATGTATACATATATAATATATATATATATATATATATATATATATATATATATATAGTATATATTATATATATATATATATATATATATATATATATATAATATATATATATATATATATATACAGAGAGAGAGAGAGAGATACCCCGATTTTACGTGACCCGTATTTAACGATTTCCCGCATGTAACGTCATTTTTCATCAGTCCTAATTAATTTCCTATGCTTGTAATGTTAAAATATTCCAGATGCGAAAATATTCCTTTGGTTTTCTATGTTTGCTCGATGCTCGTCGCATTTCGAAGATCAAAAAGTACTTCAGTACTCGTCACTCATGCTAAAACATGTATAAGTCAAGACGGCTCCTCCGCATCATGTCTCTCCGAACGGAAAGGAAGGCCGAAATAGGCTAAACTACGAAATTTTGTTGATAAGTATCCCCCTGACAAATCCCTAGGAAATCGAAATTTGTACTTGTTTAATGATCAAACAATGTCTTATTTCAGAAACATTTTGAAACGCAGGTAGAAGCAAGTTTTACTGGATAGGTTTGTGAAACTCCCTAAATCTGAGACTACAACAGTGGTCAATGGTGTTAAGAGACAGAATAAAGAAGGAATCCCTGTGCAAGTCCCTGATGTTTTATTGAAGGAGACTCAACTTCCAAGTAGTAACCCCTCTCCACCTCTACATCACGTCTATCCCATTAAGCTATAAACTCATTTCAGTACAAGAAGAGATAAGATAATTTTTATTTTTCTATCTTATTATTGTTTTAAATTATGTATGCCTAATTTAAAGATTTTGTATCAAAATTCAACCCTATCAATTTGTAAAGTTCTCAGTAAAATATGACATTTCTGGTTTTCAGAAAAAATATTATTCAATGTGTTTCCTTTTGAGTGAAATTCGTTTGGTACAGGCCGTACCTTCTGAAACCAATTAGCGTCAAGTACTGGGGTACAACTGTGTTATATATATATATATATATATATGTATGTGTGTGTGTGTAAGTAAGTAAGTAAATACTGTGTAGTTTCAATACTTGCATTTTAAATTTTAGCTTGTTTAGTCTTAGTGTATTATTTAGTATATGTCTCTTTATGTATAGTAGTAAATATTTAGCTGAAAAGAAAACGCAAAGTCATAATTTAACGTAATACAGCAGTATATATCTCAAATCTAATCCACTTTGAAAACCTTTTATTCTATTTAGAAAAGAGTAACCAACATTTTTAATTTTTTTTCTTCGTAATAAACGCATCGTCAGGTTAATTAAAAAAGTATATAAGGTAAATTCTCGAGAAACTATTGGATACAGAATATATTCAAACTCACTGCTTGACAGAAAAATAATTATCTGTATGTAAAAGAGTATATTTACGATTATCAATGTTATACGTTTATCTTCTACCATAAATCACTATTTTCCTCCTATGGTGTATCTCTTTGACAGTAACGAGTTGATGCTAAGTGCAACAGCATTTTATTTATATTACTTTTAGGGACCTGTAATTTATCGTTCACCTTTAAACAGCTCTTGTGATGATCCCTTAATAAAAGTGCAAACTTTTAGACGTAATTTACTCGACTAACCTTTTAACTTCCGCAAAAATCAACTGTGGTGAAATAGAACCCTGGTATTTTCAAACAGCAGAAAAAAAGATTACCTCTGGAACAAAAGCTTTTTACTGATTTTAACTTTTGTTTAAAAGAAACCACTTTATTGGACACTTATTTTTATGAGACTAATTTATAAAGGTGCAATCGTAAAATGTCACTTTTAAACTTTCTTTTATTGGGCGAGGAAAATATCAGGGTACAGACTTTTATTTGTTTTTTTATTTATTTTATAAAATGAAACCGTTACTGAATTACGCTGTACCTGAAACATATACGCATTTTACAATTCAAAGCCTTGAACACGAAATGCCTCCGAGATACACTGTTTGATGGAAGTGAGGGAAAGATAAATGAAAATAGATGAATTTTTTAACTTAGGATTACGTTCCTCAATAACGGTCCTCCGGAAAGAAAAAAAATCAGGGTCCGTCGCAAGTTACAATTTTGGCAGCGCGCCAAACTCAGTAGCAGTAAACAGTTAAACAGAAAAATACCAAAATGCTTCAAAAAAAAAAAGAAATAAAAGAGGTAAGCAACGATAAGTAATCCTACGTTAATAATAACCCGTGGTAGTTTCGTTAGAAGAGACTACCTGGAATATTTGTTTTAAATCTAAGGTTGAATATTGAAAATAATATATATATTGTTTTAAATAGATGCATATATTTCTAAATATCTGTAAAGAAATAATCTTTATTCATCCACACGTTATGTTTATTTTGTATCACATACCGTTTGCTTAATGGGACTGAGTATTAGATTGTAATGTGTGATTCATTGGCGATATTTGCGAGAATTTCAGAGAGGTTTAAAGAAATATTTGGAGTCATAATGAGCATTTTGTGTCGGGAGAACCACTTAAAATTTTACCTAGGTTGCGTGGTTATCAAGTTCTGTAATTTTCCATCTCTAGAGCAATCCAAAATGTAACCAAGGGTATATAAGCGATCCCAACTCGGCTCCTAAAGGTATCATTCATTCATTTTTCTGTTGGAACAGGGCTATTGTACATGAATTGTGAGGCACCTTATTGTTAAAGAGTATCTTGCGTAGGGACTTTTAGCTTAGCTTCGTTGTAGTCTTGTGAGTGACCGCTTCCAAAATTTATTTATCTTTAAGACTGAAAAGAACTCTTTCCTGTTATCGGGAGTCGTCATTCAGAAGTATCATTGAATGAAAAGCTACAATATAACACTTAAGCTTCAATAATATCATAATGAATGGAAAATTACCAAAATATTTGCAAGGATTATACTGAATATTTCAATGGGTCATTTCTTTTACGCACTACTATCAATTTCCCTGTTTGGTTGGGAAATAATGGATGAATTTAGGTAAAATGGAATGTTCCGTATAGAAAAAAAGTGAAGATAGATGCATTCTCATTATTGAACCCTATAATTATAATATATCTACTTTATATCTGTCTTTTCATTCACAAGAAAATATTATCAATAAATGGCTTTGTTTCTTGTGTTCGCAAACATGGGAATTCTGTTAGAATATATGTCTACTGAAATCGTTTTAAGAACTCAGAAATTTTAGGCATCCAAATAATACGTACTTCGTTGGCTTTCATACTGCCAATGCAAAAATGCAATACTATTGATATGTCACACACACACACACACACACACACACACACACATATATATATATATATATATATATATATATATATATATATATATATATATATATATATATATATATATAAAATCCTAGTCTTTAAAATCCTAAACTAAATTTTCATTTATATTTCAGTTTAAGTTCTCTGTAACTATCTTGAAATAAACACCGGTGCCATAAATGTAGACTCACCAAATCTTGCAGACTGGAAAAAGACATTGACAAAACCAAACGGATGGAGTTAAATGTATTCTTACGGGATGTTGAACAGCTCGAAGTGTACGCTTTACCTACCTTGCCTGGAGGCAGACAAATTCTACCAAGCCAGAAATCTCTCTGGCTGACAGTTTTATGTGTCTAAACTTTCTTTCAAGCATGTTATGGCATGTCTTCTAAACAGTGGAACAAAAGTGGGATACTTTCTTTTGTTCTCCAGTGGTCGCATTGTTAAAATTATGTAAATTTCATGATCTCTGAACAAAGATATTCGATATTTTCTTGGGGGTAAATATTCATTCCGAATTGCCCAGTCTTTTCACTGTCACAACTGTACTACGATTTTATCATTGTGGGGGATTAAATATTGTAGAGCATAAAATCTATTAAACGTAATGTTTGAACCAAATCTAAGTCACAGGGTTCATTAACACATTGTTTATCCAGTGTAAAAATAAATTCAATTGCATTCATTTTGTTCATTATTTAATACAAATTATGTTTCTACAGATTAAATCTTACTAGCTGTCAATGTCACTCTGTCTTGTAGCCATATTGAAATCTCTCAGCTCAGTGTTTACCTATGGAGAAAATTTTTAACATAGGATTACGTTCCTCTATAACGGTCCTGCGGAAACGAAATTTTCAGACGCTAAAACTGTCCGTCTGTTCGTCCTCGTGTATTATAATTTTGGCAGGCGCCAAACCCAGTCTATCGCTTGCACAAGTAAAACAGAAAAGTACCAAGTTGCGTCAAAATTTTGACATACATATACACCCGCACATATATATATATATATATATATATATATATATATATATATATATATATATACAAAAAAAGATGTAAGCAACGATAAATAATCTAATGATAATAACCCGCGTTAGTTTCGTCAAAAGAGACTACCTAAATTTTTATTTTTTTACTTATCATCGAGTGGGATTTTTTTTTGTTTTTGAAAAATTAATATGTAATTGAAAAATAAATTTTTTACTCGATTATATTTTTAGCCCTTTAAAAAACGAAAATAAAATTTTAAAATTACAATTATTCTGTGAAAAAATGAGGTGTGCTGTCGACTACCAAATAAGGCGATTTCATACAACGCGTTAAAAAAAAAGTGCGATAACTTTATTCATCTGACGTGATACCCCTATGAAACAATTGAATGAAATTTGGGATTATCCCTTTTAAAAACTGTATATACATATTTTTAATGCTCGCGGATTTTTGGACGATTTTGACGAAATAGTTAACATATGCCATGTTAGATATTACGGTAGAAACAAAGTTTAAATGGGATATATATATATATATATATATATATATATATATATATATATATATATATGTAACAAGAAAACGCGTCTTCCTAAATTACTTTACTTTAAAGCATATTCTATTGTTAATAAAGTACGACCCCTTTTCCAAAATTGCGACCTAAAAGTGAAGTAAGTATAATTTATTGTAGCCCTGCAGATCATTAAGCAGGCATGTGAAGTATCTGAACTCAATAACATCCCCAGATATGAGTGTTCAAAGTTTATGAGATTCCGAATGTCAGTATAGTGTCAAAATTCTTCAAGAGCCCTCGAACACTCTGAAATTATGTTTTTTTTAACTTCAAAAATCCCACTTTGCAAGAACTTTATGGCACTTATCCTATGCACAGGCCATAGGTCGCAGTTTTAACAAGCGAGGGATCTAGCAGTAAAGTCCCCGATAAACTTAAGTGGACACGTGAACTCCACGAATCTGAAGTCGCCCAATTAAAAATTAAGTAGTTTAGGCCCTCTGGCGAAAATATCGCAAAAAGCCCATTTAATATTGCATGAACGCAAGACTTTTCCCTCTCTTCGTTTCTAACTTTTGTTGCTGTCGGACCTATGTCCACAGTCCGGTCGTTACAACGATATTCTCTTAACTCCAATGTAAGCACTGCTGTTTTTACGTCCCGTCCTGGCATGGACGCCGGACAAGTCATGTGGCCACTGTAGCTGATACCTTCGCGATGCTTCATAATTGAATAATTGTGTTTTCCTGGATGTCGTGGGAAATGTGTGTTCCTCTTCCGCGTGTGTTAATCTCCTAGATATCATCAGTGTTTTCCTGAACCACACTCAGCCCGACTGCATATCTCCAAGTTGTGCGCAGCGATTTACTGCATCACACCCTCGTGCCGACTGCATCAATTCTAAATTTGTTTGTGCTAAATTTTCCAAATGTGGTTATTATCACATATATATATATATATATATATATATATATATATATATATATATATATACAGGGTGATGCAGAATTCGACCGACAAATTCCGAGGAGTGATAGTAGGCATAAAAAGGAGTAATAATCACATAGGAATCCCGTCATACCGGCGTTACTGGTCATACATTCCTATGGAATTATTGCTCGTCTTGATTCCTACTATCACCCCTCGGAATTTGTCGGCTTAATTCGGCAACACCCAGTGCGTATATATATATATATATATATATATATATATATATATATATATATATATATATATATATATATATATATATATATATATATATATATATATATATATATATATATATATACCGTAAAATCTTGAGTGTAATACTCAGTTTTATACATTTCAGTCTGCAAAAATGAGGGTGCGTATTATACTCGTGTACAAAAAAAAAACGTATTTCTAAACGATAAACAATAGATGAGCTGTATTCTAGTGAAAGTGATTAGGACTGATAATATGACACTATTGTTAGCTTTGAATTAAAAATTTAAGTTTTTTTCTTCCGAATTTGACGTTTTCGTTTTTTTATTACAAATTTTATTTATTTTAATAAGTATTTGTGCAATTTTCAAATAAAATATTGAAAAGTCATGGGTGCGTATTATAGTCAAATTTTAATTTTTTCTGAAAATTTCGCGTAAAATCAAGCATGCGTATTATACACCAGTGCGTATTATAGTCAAGATTTTACGGTATATATAAAACGCACCCCAATTTTAAGTCGAATTTTTTATGTAAATTTTTTATGTTCGTCTTATGATCCGAAAAATACGGTACCTGTAAATAATAAAATAATAACTTTACCAGTTTTAGATGGAAAAATTATTGGAGAATGTGGCAGTTTAGCATCAGTTAATGAACAATGTACAAAACATCAGTTTTCCTGAGCATGAATTTCGTGCGAATAATGAAGCAAGTATTAAACATATGTTTCTAAACATAGTCTTCCCCGGAGATCTCAAACAACGGTCTCATAAAACTACCTATCCAAGAACGTATCCTACGTATCGAAGAACTCGGCGTCATATTGCCCCTTCAGGCCCCAGGAACACAGGAGCACATCGCCACTTTCAATAGTTTTATTCTATCCGAAGACTACATGTTTACCATACAACAGATTTCCCCGAAGTGTTTACCTTTACATGATGCAGGTTCTTTTATAGAATTGTTGAGATCATCAGTCATGTGATCTTAAAAGGAGATGTTAGTGGCTAATGATTAGGAGTGACATGATACTTACATAATACTTGCGTGGAAATAGTGTAGTTTTCGTACCCACGCTATGCAGCTTTGTTCGCTAAAACTGGAATGCAAGTAACTCCCGCCCGAATGAAATTTAGAATAACTAGAATTTAAAAGGATATTGGGGTTTTAATGTTATAGAATATACCCCCGTCCGAGAAGAGGCTGACGAACAATGCGTGCATTGGAGGCCAGACTCACTCGGCTAAGTGAGGAAAAAGGGCGTGACAAAAATTTGGAATAAATAAATAAATAAATCTGTTATAAACTTATTATCAATAGTTAAAAGATGTAAAGATCACGTGACGATACCTCTTTACTTTATTAACAAATTCATTGAGAGAAAAAATGTTTTAAAAGAAAATAAATGAATTCAAATTTAAAAAAAACTTTATAGTTTTCAACTGAGAAAATAATGAATAGGGCGACCGTCCCCACACAACAAAAATCTCAGCAGAAAATAATTAAATTTACCTTTAAAAATTTAAAATTACAAAAAAATTGTTTGAAAAAAAACTCTGTTTTACCCTGAGTCAATTAGTACAAATAACACAAATTAACAACAAAATATCAATAACAAATAAAAAAATTATTAAGTAATTAAATCAATCTTCACAGTATTAGCAATTGTAATCTTGTAACATATTCTCCTTTTTTTTCCATTTCACTAACATGAGTGAGTCCATCAGAAAAATTTTATTTACTTTTCCTTCCACTTAATGCTTGTGTATTGTGTTCATTGTAATTCTTATTGTCCACTCACAACCTATATCAGAAGTAGCACATAGTTTCTTTTAGGAAGTCATATTAATGTCACACACACACACATATTTATATATATATATATATATATATATATATATATATATATATATATATGTATATGGAAATAAATGTGTGGAAACAAATGCGTCTTTGTATTGCAAGCAAAAAATTTCCTTACCAGAACGAAATAATTCTTCCTCTATTACGGAGTACATTTTTTAAAAATCTGAAAAAGAAATCAGTAGAAAAATATTCTTCTTTAACGGGTTATAATTTTAAAATGAACAATATTTAATTCCCAGCCGACTATCACTGGAAATTTTTTTCCATTGACACGAGCGATTCCAATATGGCCTTACCCAATAGCCTTAATTACTTTTAAAATCCTCTTAACATGCTATTGATAATAGTGACGTAAACATAATCAGGTTACAAAACAGTTCCTGAAAACGCCCATTTTATCCATCGCGAAACAGGGAAAGAATTAATAGTGGAATTAAATAAAGTCACGTACATAAAACCACCTAGGGAAAGAAAAACTGTTAATAGAGCATTGGGAGTTATTAATAAAATTTTAAGCATAATCATTAGTGAGAAAAGTTCTTTGTTCATTAATCAGAGCCTCCCGCAGAGGAAATGGTCAAAGCCCTGAATGATGAAGGATGTCTCACACCTAGTAACAATATACTTCGTGCAAAAAAATTTCATTTGTAAATGTTCATTCATTAATATCTTAAGACGCATGTGCGGAAGATGAAATCTTATATAACTAAGGCATGGTTGTAATTTAGCACATACATTGCAGACATTTGTCGTTTTGCATATGAGAAGCACTTATGGTAGTAATGGAGGATTAAAAAACTTCTTCGTTATAAGAACACACACGCATACACACACATATATATATATATATATATATATATATATATCAGAAAATACCGATAGGTATTAAATATTTCCATAATTTTTATCTTTATCAATAAAAAAAACTGTTAGTTTTCTCTCAGTAATGTATAAACCTAGGGTAGAATAATTACAGTGCGAGAAAAATATTAAGTCTTCAGAACCATCTTCCTAAAAAAAATTAAACGCATATTTTAAGGATATGATAAATGGAAGAATGATTTAAGTACGCATTCTACCTACTTACATCTCTCTAAAATCACAAAGAAACATCTAATGGAAACAAAATTGAATTCTACATTTTTTTTCCTTTCTTGGCAAAACTACCATCTCCCATTACTTCAGAACGATTTGTTAGTGGCTATAAAGGAAATCATAGTAGACGAAAAGAAATGGAGGATGACATTTTCTCTGCTTGCATTGCCGTGATAAATTGGCGAGCTAAACGACGGAATTCATGTCAAATATCAAGCTCTAAAATATGTAAAAGCGTTATAAAATTCAGAAAATGACCTCAAGTTCCGAAGTAATAAAAATTTATAAATTATATTATTACAAATTTATCGTCCACTTCATGTAAATATAAAACACATGTAGTTTGAAAGGTTAGACTATTTCTGAATATATAATTTTCTGAAAAGGAGTGTATCGTCGAATCAATACTGTTCTTCATCTATCTATCATTCTATGTATCTATGCAGTATGTATGTATGTATGTATGTATGTATGTATGTATGTATGTATGTATAACTAAAATGCCCCGTTTTTGTCGTCCATTCATAGGGAGTAATTCTACTTCACCTATATGTTGCCCATAATCTATATATATATAAAACAGTTCCGTAACTGACTGACTCACTGACAGATTGATTGACTGACTAACATACAACGCACAGACCAAACCACTGGACCTAAAGGGCTGAAATTTTGCATGGCGTTTCTTCTTGTAGTGGAGGGGTGCACTAAGAAATATTTTTGAAAAATTCTTAGATTTTTTAAAATTAAATTTTTAAGCTTTTTTAGTACCTTTTTTTAAGTTTGCATTTAAAATAATAATTTGAGGATTATAAAATTTATATCACGAGAAAGATCATAAAATTTTCTTTAAAATGAAATATTTTTCGAATCTTTACCTCTATTTTCTGATTTTTGGTGAATTTTTAAAATTAATTTTTAGAATTTAATTTATTAAATTCTGATCACATGATTTCTTTTTCTGGTACTTTCAATAAATATATCCTCATGTGCGTAACAACTAAATAGATATTTTTTTATTACTTGCTAATGGGGCAGACGATTGGACATCATCCAAAAAAATATTAAAATAGAGTAAAAGATATGTTCCCCAATCTGTACTATATTAAATGTACTATATTTTTTAGTATGTCCAATTAAATTTAATTTGAATATCTTCTTTACATTATTTTGTCTATAAAAATATCCCTTACGATCTTTTTATAAATATATATATATATATATATATATATATATATATATATATATATATATATATATATATATATATATATATATATATATATATATATATATATATATATACACATATATATATATTTGTATATTTTTTTTTTACATCAATTGCATACATTGACCGTTTTATTTAATTTGAATGTACTCCGTAGCGAAGTTCGGGTTTTCAGCTAGTAAAATTATATAAATATATATATATATATATATATATATATATATATATATATATATATATATATATATATATATATATTGCGTGTCTGTGTGTGCTATGCATTGGAAACGATATAATTAGTAGCATCCCATTTAATTGAAAATCCATAACATCAATATACATCAAACTCCTATAAATTTCATATTTATTAATGTTAAAAAATATTTGTGCATATTCTGTGTATAAGAATCAAATAATTTATGTGTAACACAAGACAGTCTTAATGGAATCTCAGAAACTTTTTAAGAGCAATTACGTTGCATGCATCATTCCTTATTGATTTATCTGAACTTCTTTATTGATTAGTAATTTCTTCATGAAAGGCATTATTAACATTTTATTTTCATAACAAACATAGGCTGATTTTACTTTTAAATAATTGGAAAAACGTTGTAATTTCTTTTGAATCTACATAATTGAAATTTAATGTTCTTTTTGTAATTAATTTTTCCCCTAAAATATCATGGTTTGTTAATATATAGATTTTTTTTAATTCATTGATTTCGTAATGTTTTAGACGCTATTCTGGTACACTAAAACATGAAAATCTTTTGTCATTTAAAAATATATATATATATACTTTAACATAGGAACTGCAGCTAATAATACATCAAACGTTGCAGCTGTACTTACAGAGATTATATAAAAGGAAAATTAGAAATTTAAAAACATGTTTACAATGTTTTGCTTCAACGGAGACATTTTTCGTAAATTATAACATATATTCACTGTTGTTTCAGAATTCATGTTCGTATAATAACTGGCTTGGGCTTATTGCTATTCTAAATCACTTTTGGAAAAATAGCCTTTATTTTTATTTTTAAGATTCCCTAAAAATACTTAATCTGTTGTTAGGTTTTTTAATATAAGATCTGAGAAATTTTACTATTTTTTAAAATTGATTTTATTTATTTATTTAATTATTTTTACAGATACACAATTAAAAAAATTATCCTTGCTTTTCTTTCGACTATATTTTTGAATGCCGACACCAGATAAACGTCACACGAGTTTATTTTCTTTACACAATTATTACAAACTGTCACTTAGACCTGCAGCAAAGACTTCTTCTAAAATACTTCAGATTTGACACAACGCGCACAGTAATATGTCTCACAGTTTAGAAAGATTATCTCAGCTGAAACAGAGAATCCAATGAATTACAAATTTATGGGCCGAATTGGACATGCTTATATACCCTGACAGCATGATCTAGAAATGAAAAAGTCCAATACGCGATAGCCCCGCCCCCTAAGAGAAATTTGATTGGTTCTCTAAGACATCTAACATATCGCCGAAAGTCATGGACAAGCTAACCAAAATTCCCGAAAATATAGCCAAAGTATCCCATATTGAAATGTAACATTAAATGAAAATAAATAAACCATGATTAACAGAAAAACTAATATTTCATTAAGCGCCAATCAAGATTATTTACAAGTATTTACAACAGCGTTTACATATCCAATGAAATTCAGAAAAATAGTATATATGCTTCTATTTCAGGTATAAATTTTATTTTTTGCTTATTCATATCCGATTTTTTTTAAATGTACACATTTTAAAAAAAAAGTTCCATTACTCATTTCAATGTAGAAATATTATGATATAATTCCGTAAACGGAGTATTGGAAGTTTGTTTGAGAACTAAAAAATAAGATATTGGAATTGCTAGGAAGATTAGTTTATGCAGACCAGTGTATATTGAAGACGCATAAACATGACTAGTAATAATTAAAAAAAATTCCAAAATTTATACAGATTTTTGCAATGAAATGGTGTTGAACCCTATTCTGGTACTCAAATTATTTATAGTGATACTCATTTCTATAATTCTATTGATGGCGAGTCTTTGTAGCATGTGCGACAGAGACCTATCGTTGTAGCGACAGAGACCTATCGTTCATAATTAATTATTTTTATAAATTTTTTGTTAAATGTAAAGTCAATGTAAACTCAGTGTAATATACATGAACAGTACCTTCTCAGGAGTATCATGTAGTTGTTGTGGTTTCTAATGTCCCCTGGCCCGAAGTATTCCAGACCAGGCCCATAAAGGATAGCGGGCTGAGGTGTACAGCTCCAGATTATAATGACACCATAAGGGTCAGAGTCCAATTGAGCCAGGTGACATTTCAATTTTGACCGAGAAACCTCAGGGGCGAAATCTGGGGGAGTCGTACCCTCTCTCACCCTCTCTTGCCTCATAGGGGGACTTTCCTCTCTATGGATTTAAAGTGTCCATATCAGGCCTAGATACGAAGGAGTATCAAGTATTCATTATCATTGTAGTATTATGAGTTCAAATATGAGTAGTATCAATATATCAGTCTCTTCAAAAGGATTGTTTTACTATAGATAAATTATTGTTTTTAATAATCAAATTAAACTGCAATTCAAGGGAAATTTATAAAACGTATACATAAATTTATATGACTCTTAGTAATTCGAATAACAAACATAAAATTGCTAAAAGGAAATTTTTTTATGCAAATGCAGTTCAAAAATATTAAGATTGGCTATAGTATAAGATAGAAAAGCCAGGTTTGATGACTAATTTATTCTTAATATACTTACAAATAGAAAATATCTTATCAATAAAAATCTTAAAATTGTATAAAGACGAATTTATCACGGAACATCTTTATGGTCTTATTTTGAAGAATCAAAATTTCAGACACAGAAAATGATTTCAATATTTTTCAGCGAATGTTCCTCATGGTGATGTAGGTTTTTCGGAAGTGACTTAAAACTTTATAGTATATTAATGAATTATAATTTTTTTTAAAAATTGTTGGAGAAGTCCGTTATTGCTTTCTATATATAAGAAAAATGTTTTCAGTTTAGGTAACGAACAAATAATTAAAGAAGGATTTGTGTTTCAGCATTTTTTTAAACTATAGAAATCTTTAGGAGAGCTAGCTTTTGTACACTATAAAGATAAATGTGTCACTTGGTCTATTGCTAGACTGTACAGGTACAGTAACCACCGGTTATAATGATCAGCGGTTATAAGAAACAACCGTTTATAAGAATCAATATCGGAAAAACAAAAACAAATGTATTATTTCCATGTTGAAATTTTCGCTTTAAAGAATCAATCCACCGGTTTTAACAATCAGCTTACACTCTTCGCTTTCCTTTCATTTTTCCTAAAAAGCCAGCTAAACCCTCATAAGGCACGAAGTTCTTTATTTTTTTGTTGTTGTTAAAGAAAGACTGATAAGATGGGATGAAATACAGTCGTAAAATGCATCCGTTTCTTTGTTAGACTTAAAATAATAGTGTCCCCTTAAACGCTTTAGCACAACACTGTCCTATTATCTTGTCCCAGGGGCATCTTTGTCCGTCCGGGTCCGATCTCTTTTTTTCTACCTCCCACATCCTGGTTACGGCTTCCTGGACTCTGAAACATATAAATCTTAGGCGAAGTGTCCACTATCACTTAGGCAAACATGACATTAGTAGGTTCAGCACGTTATCAAACCGTGAAACGTAAGCTAGAAGGTGAATCTTGGTCTGAGATTATTGGCATTGAAAGAGGTATAAACAGCCTCCTGAAAACTTCGTCAAACTACCATAGACGACTTTTTCTTGCTCCCTTCCTGTAATTAAAATGTTAAAACTGTTAAGCAGGTATGTGGTAACAAATATTGGATTTTTTTTTCTTCTCTTACTATCATGTGTGTCTACTTAAAGGTCTAGAAATTAAGTTGTATTTTTAAAATTTAAAAAAATAATTTTAATAAAAGATAATTAACATAAATTAAAGAGTATTTTATGGTAAATTATCTCATGTGTATATAGGTGTGTGTGTACCTGTTCAAAAACCTAAATTTCGGCTATAAGAATCAACCGCTTAGAAGAATCAAAAGCAGTGATAACAAACGTGATTCTTATAAGCGGAAATCACTGTATTTCTTTTTTCACTCAATCAAAAATTTTCATTTTTCTCAGAGCAGTTCTCTAATGTGCACTATTATTCGCTGAAGAACTTTGATATAATTAGAAAATGTTGTTCACAAGAAAAATTTTATTCCTTGTTTAAATTTTTTGAGATATCACATATTTGAGGTAGCTGATATTTCTTGTCTCACCTATTCAAAATTTTTCAGTTTTCTCCACGAAAACCCTTCCGTATGCCATTTTACACAAGAAAAGTTTGATATACACTCATGTCCAGAAATTAATGATAATTCAGAATCACACAGAAATCGAACTCTAAAGTAAAAATTTCACCTGTAGAATTATCACACATATCTTCAGACTGATGTGCAAATTACAGGAAGCCACCAGATGACACCGATAGACGTCACAGTAACGAAAGTGTAAGAGAGGTATATATAAGGAATGGTTAAAATGAAGTAAATTGTCCGTAAGCGTTCTGTAAGCCACCCAGTGCCATAACTGTATAGTTATGACACATAGGATGCATGTGGATGAATTTTTACGTGGTAGAATTATCGGCCGCCTGGAATGTGGGCTTACTCGGGTGGAAGTATCCGAGGAACTTGGAATTGTCCAAAGTGTCATCTCTAGGCTTTGGCAACGATTTCAAGATGATGGAAATGTCAGTAGACGTTACAGTACAGGTCGCCTCTAAGTTACAATGCCGAATGAAGAACGATATTTTGCAGTAACTACAAAAAGAAGCAGACGGAGCACAGCATCCGACCTGTCTCGTCAGCTATCTGCAGCCACGGGTACTACAGTTTCAAGGCAAACCATGTACAGACGTTTGGGAAATATTGGTCTATATACTCGCAGCCCTGTCAGATGTGTTCCTATCACGACAACTCACTTTCGGCAGCGATTAGCCTGGAATAGAGAACATGCAATGTGGACATCGTCACAGTGGGCTTGTGTGATGTTTTCCTATGAGTACAGGTTTAGCTTGCAGTCTGATTCACGTCGGACTTTCATACGGAGAATGCCAGGTACCCATTACCACCAAGACAACGTCATTGAAATACACCATTACGGTGGTACAGGATTGCTCGTTTGTGGTGGAATTATACTGGGCTCCAGAACATATCTGCATGTTCAAATCGGAACCATGAACGGCCACATTTATAGGGACATCATTCTGGAATAACATGTACGTTTGTTTAGGGGTGCCATAGGCGCAGTATTTGTGTTTATGGATGACAATGCCCATCCTTACTAAGCAAACATCGTTAACGAATGCCTTCAATCTGAGGATATCACACGTATGGAATGGCCATCATTCTCACCTGACTTGAATCTGATAGAGCATGTGTGGGACATGCTTAGCCGACGAGTTGTAGCCCGTCTACCACCTCCTACATATGTACCGGAACTTGGGAGAGCTTTGCTTGCTGAGTGGAGTAATCTTCCCCAAGATCAACTCGATTAATTTGATACTCATCATGCCTAGGCGTTGTACGGAATGTATTTCATCGCATGGGAGACATACAATCTATTAACCATCATACCAACTATGTAATATTAAGGTTTTGTAAAGGAGATATTTTTTACAGTTGCTCCAGGGAGCAAAAATCGTACTTTTTATAAATGGTATCATACATACACCATCTTTTTTGTTCCTTATCTTTTGGTTAATAAATGAGATTTATGAATAAGTCACGTTTGTTTTGTTTCTGTACCTGTATTTACCGGAACTGACATTATCCTTAATTTATGGACATGAATGTAATACAAATCATGAAACTAGATGCAAGCAAATCAAATGGTAATACATACATTGTAAAACTTAAATATCATGGAATGCTAAAAACAAAGCTACCACAGTAATCACTTGAAATTAACATGCGTGATACACATATACATAAGAAAATATACATAAGAAAAAAATATACACTGTTAATCTTTTGGAGATAGCTAATAAGTAATTTTTTACTGGGTGGCCTTTGTTATGTAATTAATTTAAAAATTTACATTAATTTTAAGTATTTACTTATAATTCAAAAGAATGCTTTTGTTCCTTTTCATCTATGAAAAAATTACGTGTAGTGCGGGATCAAAAAGTAATATTCGTAAAGTGACAAACTAGACACCGAAACAATTAAAACACATGCTTTATCTGTCCAAACACTTAACCTTGTATAATTGGTCTATTGCTAGACGGCACTGATTTTTCTATTGTAACTGAATTGAAATTTTTAATTTTTCTAGTTTTTGTGAACAATTATTCGTTCAAGAAGTTTCATATAATTGAAAAATGCTGCTCATAAGAAAATTTTTAATCCTAGTTTATTTTTTTGTGATAGCTTGTAAGCAAGTTTTATTGAGCGATTTTTGTATTTAAGCAAATTTAAAAATTTACCTTAAATTAAAGTATTTACATATAATTCTAATGAACTTTTTCTTCACTTTTAATTTGATCACGTTTTCTATATTACGGGATCAACATTAAATATTCTTAGAGGTCGAAACTACACACTAAAATCATTAAAACATATGCTTTTATCTGTCCAAACCCTTAATTTTGTAAAATGGTCTATTGCACGACTTACGGATATTTCCATTTTTGCTGCTTCGAAAGTTTCATTTTCTAAGCCATTATTTGTGTAAAAACTTTAATAGAATTAGAAAATGTTGTTTATAAAAACATTTAATTCCCTGTGTATTTTTTAAGATAGCACGTAAGAAAGTTTTACTGAACACTCTTTCTATTTTAGTTAATTTAAAAATTTACATTAATTTAAAATATTTACTTATAATTAAAAAATTATGATTTTGTTATTTTTCCTCTATGTCCACATTACCCGTAATTTGGGTTTAAGAAGAAATATTCGTAAAGTTCTAAAACAGACACTGGAAAAATTAAAATATATGTTTTTATCTGTCCAAACCTTTAACTTTGTTGAATTGGTGTATTGCTAGATTGTACTGATTTTTCTTTTCTCCCTAATTCATAATTTTTCTTTTTTCTACATTTTGTAGGGCATTATTCGGTTAAGAAGTATTACATAATTAAAAAAATTCATAAGAAAAATTTTATTCCACGTTTAATTTTTTTACATACCACATAAACAAGTTTTGCTGAGTGCTCATAAAAACCTTTTGTATAAATGCTATAAATGAAAAAATGTAAATTTAAAATATTTACGCATAATTAAAAAAGAGCTTGTAATTTCATTATGCATAATTTAAAGAATAATTTAAAGAATGCCTTTGTTCCTTTTTTACTATAACCACATTACCCGTAATACGGGTTCAAGAAGAAATGTTCTTCAAGTTCTAAACTAGACACTGAAACCATTAAAACATATGCTTTTATCTATCCAAACCCTTAACTTTGTATAATAAAGAATTCGTTAAAATCACGTACTCTTGCAGTACGATTTTTATGTCTAGGAGAAACATAAGAGGAACTGTGGGTTCTCCATTGCTTTTTCTTTTATGACGCTACTGACAGTCGTATGTGCACTTTCTACAGTTATTTACAACATGTAGAGACTACTCTACGTGATTTTTGGTCATTTAATCTTAGACGAACAAAAAGTTTACTGTAGTCATAAACATGATTACAGAAATTTCTGACCAAGATTATATTTTTTGGAGGGGACAAGAAGTAAAAATATATATACGGCTATCTGTGTCCGAAATACATTTGTTTCCTTATTATAGGCTTTCTTTCAACAATTTATTTTTATGGTATGTCAGAAAAGGAAGAAATTAAATTCACGCATTTAGATTGAACGATTTTTCATCGAGCAACGAAATCTTTGGAAATTTTCTCACGTCAAGTTCTGATATATAAAACGTGGTCTACGTATCAGTTCATCACGTTACATGTTAAAACATGACATACCGCTAACATACATTCTGAAGAATTTTTATTAAAAAAATAATACATAGTTTTGACATAACATACTACTAACATGTATTCTTGCAATGTCTTGTATTGCAAAACTCATGTACAGGGTGGTCATAAAAAAAACTTATATATGGACCTCTAGCGGCTGTTTCATTCAACCGATCGAGATAAGATTTGAGATGTAGTTATTCAGAGGTATGAGCTCGAGATTCTGTTAACGGCAACCAAGTTGCACTCACGGTTACGGTTATAGGTACAGAAACTCGAAATTTCCGAGTGGTAACGGCTACTTTTTCCCAACGCAAAAAGCTCAGCGCATACGAAAACCCTAAACACCGATGGAACGGTACGTGTATCACAAAAAACGGACGCGTTATGCACGCACGAAAAACATCTCTACGAACGGCCAACAAAAACACGATTGGGGCCTACAGAGGAAATTTGCATATGACAGAGGCAAGACAACCAATTACTGAAGACAATCCAGATCGAACAAAATAAAACTTTTATTTGGATTGCACATTTTCTACATGAGAGCCATCACAGGCCGTTCGCAGAGCTGTTTTTTGTGCGTGCGTAACGCGCCCGTTTTTTGTGATACACGTACCGTTCCAACACTCCTTAGGGTTTTCGCATGCGCTGAGCATTTTGCGACGGGAAAAAGTGGGTGTTGTCATTCAAAAATTTCGAGTTTCTGTACCTATAACCGTAACTGTGAGCTCCACTTGGTTGCCGTTAACAGAATCTCGAGCTCATACCTCTGACTAACTATATGTGAAATCTCATCTTGATCGGTTGAACGGAACAGCCGCTAGAGGTCCATATATTGGCAACAATTTTTATGACCACCCTTTATAATTTTAACAGTGTTTGATAATTTAAAAAAACTGTTGCTACATTTCTTTTTGATTTATTGTATATTTGATTCATTTTAATTTATATTCGCTTAAAATTTATCCGAATTTTATATTCACAAAAAATAGAAATTTTGTCATGTGTCGTTTGTAATAAAGTTTTGTCTATTATCTCCAAGTTCATCTCCACTAGTTTCAGTGTCTAGTTTAAAACTTTAAGAGCATTTTTCTTGATCCCGTATTACGGATAATGTGGTCGTAGTAAAAGACAGAACAAAAACATTCATTAAATTATTCTTAAAATTATGCATAAAGACATTACAAGCTTTTTTTTAAAATTATGCGTAAATATTTTAAATTGATATTTTTTTATATATAACTTTTATACAAATGATCTATCTCAAAAAAATTAAACGTGGAATAAATTTTTTCTTATGAACAACTTTTTAATTATGTAGAAGTTATTAAACGAATAATGGCTTACAAAATGGAGAAAAAATTTTAAAAATCCGAATATGTGAGACAAGAAATATGAGTACAATCCAGCAATATGTTGTAGATTTATCTTTGGGTGGGTCGTGATTGGTTATAGTGGTAGGCAATGATACCATTACTCTGAATTCTAAACAATACATTAATTTATTCCCACAATACAAATATTAGTATACATTCAATTATATTCGTATTAATTATGAACTTACAGACATTCTCATTATATCAATGTATTATTTGCCTATATTATTTCATTTATTTAAATTAATATCATTTCAGTACGCAATATATCTATATTATTCCTTAACTTCAGCCTATCATATAAGACTCGGGTAACTCACGATATTTGGCAATAGTTAATAAAAGGTTACCTCCATTTTTGCAGACTGCAGAAGTGGACTTTGGCTGGCATATTCAGGTGCATCTATTGGGGTCTCTATTCGGACTCGCTCAATAACGTAGGAATAGGCAGACTGTAACGGCCGGATCAGTTCTCCATCCTTTGCTTGTGGGGGTTAGGCACTCCGTCGTGGTTACGAGTCTCACCTCTCATCATCTCATCGGTAGCTTGCAGGGGTTAAGGCAATCTATCTCGGCTCCGAGGATCCTCTATGCTAGCTTGCGGGGTTCAGGCAATCTATGTCGGCTCCGCTGCTCCTTGATGCTCCTTTCATCGTTGAGTTGCCGGCTTATAGCGATGCGCTACGTCGGGGCGCAATCTCCCATATATTCTCTTTTGCCTTCTCGCTTACGAGGCTACAACTCTCTATTTTGGGTGCCAAATCTCAGAGTCACCATCAATATGATATCTCATTTTCTTCTCACTCTCTCTATTTTTTATTATCTTCTCAACGCCCCGCCTTTTACATTTTCATTCGTCTCTCATGTTCAACCTTTTTCTTGATACTTCCACTTTGATTGGTTAACTTGTTCCTCCCCTAATCATTTCGTTAACCATTTAGAGTGAGGGGCGTTTTATACTCGAACAATCCCGTCTTCGACTCATTCCTATTTTTCTAGGAAATGTGTTTTCCCAGAACATCTCCTATGTGTGGGGTCCTCTTCTCTTTGTCAACAATTCCCTTTTCATCTCGATGTCTCCTCTATCTTTACCCCCTCGCTGTTTCGACTCTTAATTGTTTCCTTTCAATTTCTTCTCTTCATCCGGTTCTTTTGTCTGATCAATTGCCATTCCAATTTTCTCATGGCACCGCCGACTTCCGCTTTAATTGGGTTGTCTGCCCTTTTTGAACTCCTAACATATCGTATCCCCACGACATTCTTCTCGTATCGTCTGGCGTCATTTTACTATTCCATTTTCCGTCCCGTTTGTTAATTGGTTTTTCTGCACCTTTTCTATTTTCTTTTTTTTTACGTACCCCACGACACAATATACCAACTATACGAAGTTAAGCGTTTCGACAGATAATAGCATATGTTTTAATGATTCCAGTGTCTGTTTTAGAACTTTACGAACATTTCTTCTTGAACCCGAATTGTGGGTAATGTGGACACAGAAATGAAAGAACAAAATCATAATTTTGATCTCCTATTACTATACAGAAGGTCGTTCGAAATTTTTGGAAACGATTTTGTAATTTGATTTTGGCGTTTGCATTTTGAGATAAAAATTTGGCAACTTCAGAATAATCGTCTGCTATTGTTTTACTTTGATTGGAATGTAAAATAAAATATTTATGTTGAAAATGGCTCCAAAAATTGATAGATAGTTCGAAGTTCACGTAACTGCACTTTCCGGGGAGAAATATTCGTATCAACAAAATATAAAGCTTTGTAAAAATTGCGGTTATGGCATTTAAAAAATAGCCATTTATAATATATTAAATTTGAAAGAGAAAAAACGTTTAACTGAAAGTAAAAATGAAAACATGACCTCTAAACCTCATCCTAAGACAGTTCGAACGCAGGTAAATTTCAAGAAAGGGAAGTCTCTGATCCTAAAAGAAAATACGCCGAATCAAAGATCCATTGCATCGACACTAGGAATGTCTTCAGGCACTGTCAGTAAAATCATTCATAGAGATTTGAAGTTAAAAAAGATGTTTAAACCTAAAGTGCATCAGCTTTTGCCAAAGCATATGGCTGAAAGGAAAACAAATTGTAAAAAATTATATGAAAAACACCTAGCTTCTGAAAAACGAAAATTTGTGGTAACACTGGATGGGGCATGGGTGTATTTAAGTGACTGTAATAAAAAAGATGAATTCTCTATTGCTCAACTTACGGGAATGACCGTACGAAATGGCTACGTCAGTGTACAGAAAAGTTCTCAAAGGGGTTCATGATAGTGGCAGGATTTCGTTACAACGACAAATTAAAAATAAAAAAAAAGTCTTAAGAAAAGCCAAAATTAATTCACTTTACTATCAGCAGAATATTTTAGAATAAATTTTTGAAGAAGAAATCCTAGCCTTATATGGAAAAGACATTGATAAAGTTGAGCTTCATATGGACAAAGCCTCTAGTTACACTTCTAAATCAACTGCCGCTTATTTAGCAAAGAAATAATCAGAAACAGGAATAAAATGTATCCCATTTAAGGAAATACCTGTAAAATTACCTGACTCTTCTCCAATGGACTTTTGCGATTTCGGGTTTTCAATACAAGACTTGGGAAAACGGCATCTAAGAACACTGAACGGACTTTGGAAAACGGTCTAAGTGGAATGAGGAAAAACTGACATAACAGTACTAAGCAAAAATTTACTTTCATGGAAAAAATTCGAGCTAGAGCTATTGTCAAGAACCATGACTATCAGATCAGCTAGAATCAAATGATCGCATAAAATACGGCATTTATTCATAAAACTTAACTATCAAAATCGTTTCCATAAAGTGCCAACGACCTTCTGTAGTCTCCTTGTCTCCTAGCCCTATATTATTTCATGTGTCTAGAAATACAAAACGTGGTCAGCATAAGAGGTAATTATGGTACATACACAAGCTAAAACATAGATTTCCACTAATATATATGCTGACAACGTTTTGTATTGCACTATTAATTTACAATTTTAATAGCACTTAATAATTAACGAACGTTACCAAACTGTTTATGGTTCATTGTGCATTCGAAGCATTTATAAATTCTGTTCAGTCAACGATTATCCGCATATTATGTTCATATAAGTTAGGCCTTTTGTCGTAAGTCTCATTTAAAATGATAGGAAATAAACATGAATAACACTTTATAATTTAATCTAATTTTTAATATTTAAAAGCAAAAGAAAAAAAAACAGTTTAATGACTGTTTTGAGATTTGACAAAGGTTTAACAAATTTAAACTGTTATTTAACAGTACTGTATCATACCGATTTTGTTGTTGTGTGCTTAATCTTACAAACTCAACAATGAAAATGCTATTTTTCTTAAACATTTTAGTTCGGCTTACGGATCTCGAAAATTTTTTAACTTAGTGAAGTTAAAAAAAAATGTTGTTAGTAAAATTTACCTTTTATATTATACTTGTTTAAGCCTCCAACAACCCTATTCGTCGTTGGGAGATAAATCGTGGAAACTCAACTATTCGAATGCAATTTTTTTAAACATTTTAGTTCAATTTAGGAAATTCGATGAATTTATAAATTATCAAGACAAAATAGTATTATAAATAGAAGTTTTCTATTATATTATTTAATCACCCAACAGCCGTTTTAGTTTCTGGTTGCTTAATCTAGGAAACTCAACAATTAGAATGCAATTTTTCTGAAACATATTAGTTTTATTTACGGATCTCAATAATTAAAAAAATTATGAAATTAAAAAATGTTATAAATAAAATTTTTTATTACATTATACTAGCTTAAGTATCCAACAACCCTTTTCGTTTTGGGGAGATAAATCTTGGAAATTCAACAATCAGAATGTAATATTTGACACATTTTAGTTCAATTTTCGGATTTCAATAATTTTAGATTTTAAATTGTATTAGAAATAAAAATTTTCTATTGACTGTTGCGTGCGTAATCTTGGAAATTCAACAATTAGTCTGCAATTTTTCCGAAATATTTTAGTTCGATTTTCAGATCTCAGTAGTTTAAAACCTCATTAAACTGAAATACAATTAGAAGTAAAAGGTTCCTCTTATATTATACGTGTTTAAATTTATTGTGTGCGCGTTTGATATGGACGGACATGAAGATAAAAAGACTATTTTCATAGTACTTTTTAAGTACGAACTTTATTCTCTCCTCTAAAACAAGTAATGCATGTTTTTATAATGAAAGCGGAATTAATTTAAAGCATCCATTGAAGATACCTTCATATGTTATAAGTGACTGTTCGCCCAAACATGAAGTAAGAATAAAAGAATAAAAAAGGAAGAATAAAAAAAAAGAAAAAAAAAAAGATTTAAACTCTTTAGAGTTCGAAAAAACGATCTTATCTAAAAAAAAATAGGTATAATTTCCTTCCATTTCAGCTGCAAATGACCCTAATTTTCCCCTTTTACGCTTCGGCAGGAACAGGCTGAGTAATACACCTCTTAAGGAACAAGACACTTTCTAAGGAGGCTCACCATTCTTGGAAAGGAAAAAAAAATCAGTCAGACAAAAACTCGGCCTTTTCAAAAATATTTTTCTCAAATATTATGCATTTTTATGTACTGTGGCATAAATAATGGAATTTAACATAATTATTTATTTATCTATTTATTTTTTTTTATTTTATGTTTTCATGTTTGAAGACTGAATCGCAGTAGTATATTGTTGAAAAACAATACTTTCTAATATTTATTGTTCTAATTTTTTGACTGTTGGGATTTTAGTGCCTTCCAGTTAAGCAGTAAAGTTTGAGAAATTTTATAAACCTTCTTTGTTGAAATATTGCAAATACTTTTTATGATAATCTTAAATATCCGAGAAAACAGAAAACTAATCAAAGTATAAATTATTCATCTATTATGAATTTTTATGTACTGCAGCATAAAGAACGGAATTTAACAAAAATCTGTTTTTTTGTGTGTGCTGTATTTTATGTTTTTCTGTATGCAGACCCAGTGAATAGTATATTGTTGAAAAACAATGTTTTCGAAGTGTATAAAATAATTTATTTATTGTTAATAATCTTTGACTATTGTGTATTTTAAAGAATTCCTTTTACTCGGAAAAGTTCGAGTAACTTTATAAACTTCCTTATAATCTGCTTTATTAAATTATTGCAAAATACATTTATAATAATAATAAATGTTCAACGAAATAGAAACCTATTTCAGTTATAAAATATACATCTATTATGCATTTTTATGTACTGAGGCATAAAGAATAGAACATAACAGAAAATTGCTTTTATGTTTTATTTCCGCTTTTATGATTGAAGTTCGAATCACAATAGTATTTTGATAAAAAAAACGATGCAGCTAATATTTATCATTACTATTATCTAACTACTGGGCATTTAAAAGACTTCCATTTATACCACGATGTACAAGAAACGGTATAAATCTACTTATTTTATAACTAGAGAGAAAAAAAAAGTGCGATAGATAGATAGCTAAATAATATAGATTATACTTAAATTATTGAATTAAGTGCCGTTTACAATACTGTCATCTATTCATAGTATTCATCTGCTGAATCAGCATTATTTACGCATATATATATATATATATATATATATATATATATATATATATATATATATATATAGTATATATATATATATATATATATATATATATATATATATATATATATATGATCCATTTGAAGAATATAGTAATCAATGATGATCTGTCGAGTATTCACGATCTTATTATCGTTAGAATAGAATATATCCAAAAAGTCTTTAAAATACAACAATTCAGTTAATATAAGAGGTATTGTATGACCATGAGGTCCTTGTGTTAATTGCAGAAGTCATTATTAGAGTCTGAATAAATATGCAAGACATAACAAATTTTAAGCAGTATATACTGATATTTTAGATACATTTTAGCAAATTTTCATTTTATGAAATTATAATTCTTTTACAAAAGTTTTTTTTAATATTTCTAAAGTTATATTACTAATATTAAAAGATCGTAACAAATCAATAAACTTACACTGGGTTAAAGCCCACTGTGGGATTAATGAAAATGAGATAGTAGACGCAGCAGCTAAACAAGCAACAACACTGAATGAAATCACAGGAAATTATAAATTAACTAAAGAACAGATTAAGAAAAAAATTAAGAATTATTACATAAATATCTGGCAAGAAAATTGGGATAGAAGCAGTGTAGGAAGGAAAGTATTTGAGGTATTCCCTAGAGTTTCTATGAAAAGACTGTAGGCAGATTTCCTTGTTAATCAAGCAATAACTGAACATGGCTGTATAGGAGTCTATCAAAACAGATTTTTTGCTAAAACAGATCTTTGTGAGTGTGGCAATATACAAACTATAAAGCACTGTATATACAATTGTAGCAAATGGTCTGAAGCACGAAAAAACTTACCTTTGGACTTTCAAGATTGGGCCCCTAGTAAATTATTTACGGATTATTATTGTAGAAGGTACATCGAGAATATTTTGCAGGAACTTATGAATATACAATTCCCGCTACAAGGGGAAGGTGGATAGCCCCTCAGATTAAAAAAAAAAGACACGTAAACGAATTGCATAAAGAAAAACTTCGGGACCCGGCTGGGCTGGATTGCCGTCGGAATGATTAGTTTTATTATTGAAGGGCTGTATAACCTTCGGGTGTGGACGGCGGCGATATTACTTACACATATATATTTGCATACACATTACTTAGCACAACGCTGAATTTTTAATATTATTTAATTATGTAACTCATTTGCGATTACAATTCACAATATTCATCATATATACGGCAATGCCGACCCTTGCGGGCAAGTGGCTACTATGTAATAAGAAAGGATGTGAAATAAATAATGCTAGCATATATGCTCAACCATGGGGCTGCTGTCACTGTAGTTTGAGGTCGTCTCCAGCACTTGTACACCAAAGTTCGCGTAGTATTTGTCGGTTACTGTGCACTACAGTTCTATTAAAAGGAGTTCTGGATCTCGTAACTAAAAGAGTTCAGGATCTCATTGGTCAACGATAACTCGGGAGTACACCTAGGATGTTGATCTGCGTTGATCACGTCTATGTTGATCTGAAGGTCTATCAACAATGGTCGTCGGTCATATGCGCGTTCACCTCGGTATCTCGTAGCAATCATCGTGCCGATAAGCTCTGATCACTAGGCTCCAATCTCCGTAGATTCATTCTTCGTGTGGCCGCTATAAAAGGGTATGTACACGTTCATTCAGGTAACGGCCAGGTAGCATTAGTTTATTCCTTTCTTTTCCATACATGTTGTGCAGTTGAATTTCGTCTCACTTTGCTAACCTTCCCAGGGCAATCAATTTTTACGTCGTCTCAGTTTTCTTCTCGGCCCTGTAGCAGCTTAGTTTATTTTTATTTTTATTTTTTAGCAGGGGGATCTCGCTGGGCATTCAGTCTTTCGTAGTATCAGGATTCTCGTCGGCCCTGTAGCAGTTTAGTTTATTTTTCTTGTGGTGTCACCGTGGTCTCGGGCGAATATTTCCATTGAATCGCATATTTGCGATTGCATGCTAATTTTCTCTGTACTCTAATTTTCACAGAAGAATAATTTTTTGTGACCTAGAATAAATATGAACTCTACTGGGTCGAATAGACCCATACAGGCAAAACGTAACTTTTTTTCAACAGGGTAGGAAGGTTAAACATGTACATGTCAGTAGTTGTGTTTTAAAATGTTTAGATTTAATGGTACAGCTTTGTGAGACGCACCTCTGTGTCAAGTCCAAATTTGGCAATTTTGTATATGGCGTGGTAAAAACGCGATTTTGGCGGGGTTTTTTCTATAATTTAGTTGTTTGCGGTTGGGGCAGTAATTAGATTGAGAATTTAAATTTAGTAATAGGTAATGAGATTTATAATTTTGATTGTTTTCTTAATGTTTTAACGTTAACGCAGAGTTGAGTATGTTTTGTATTGGTTTCTTTATTTTTGCTATTTCTGCTGTGGTTTTATTCACGCATGTTTTATTGCTATTTTGTAATGTAGGAAATTTACTTGCTAACTGGGGTTAGCTGGGGATTTCTGTAATGTTTTTGGAAGTTTAATACAGCCAACGGTTAGTTTGTTTTAAACTTATTTGTTATTTGTTGGTCGCTATTAATGTTTTTGGTTACATTTAGCACTTTAGGCCTAACAGGTGTGAGGAATTGGGAAAAGTTGGTACCAAAGTCACGAACTTTTCGCCAACGCACCTTCGCCGTCCAAACATATTAGGTGCCAACTTTTCGGCAACGGAGGTGCGTCTGACAAAGCTGTTCCGATTTTATGTTTACAAAATATTTAACGTACTATTTTAAGTCAGTTTGATAACTATTTTTAAATATCTTTTGTAATTTAAGATTTTTCTTGCTGTGTTTCTACAATTTTGCACCAGTATTGTTTTGAATAATGGATGGGGATTCTGTTTCTCGGGATATTTGTCGCGTAGCATTTAAAGCACCAAAATTTTGGGAAGCTGATGCAGAAATTTGGCTTGCACAAGTTGAAGCCTAATTCGCCTTTTTGGGGATTACGGCTGATCAAACAAAATTTCATGCTGTAATAACTGCACCAGAACCTAGTATCTTACAGTGCGTTCGGGACATTGTAGTTAAACCCCCAGCTAAAAATGCTTATGAGGAGTAAAAAACTCGTTTTGTCATATTTTGAACAGTCGAAAAGCTCACGTTTAAAACATTTGTTAAATAATCTAGTGTTAGGTTACCAACGCCATTCTCAATTACTTTGCGAAATGGAAAGTTTCAATGGCGAGAAATTGAACCAAAGTGCAATTCGCGCCATGTGGTTGCAGCGGTTACCACACAATGTTCAACAAATACTAGGCGTGTATTCTGACGAAGAAATCGATAACGAAGAAATTGGCTAAAATAGCTGATAAAATTTATGAGAGTTCTGTTAACATTATCGCGGCTTCTGATACATATATGGAAAGTTCCATATTTCAAACACTTAAAAAAGAAATTGCCGATTTAAAACTTAAGATTGAGGAAATGTCTCGTAAACCGGTTGTTCATAATTTTCGTAAAGGAAATCGTGGTTTTCAAAATGACAGTGCTACAGCTACGTTGCCTTCTAAAAATAAAAAGTATCGCTGGTATCATTACAAATTTAAAAAGGATGCTCGTAAGTGCGTACTCCCATGTAAATGGTCGGAAAACTGTTAAACACGTCTGCTGCGTCGGCCACAGACAGTGTTTGTGCTGGTAGCCGACTCTTTATATACGAACGTTCTACTCGCACAAAATTTTTAGTTGATTCCGGCGCTTCTATTAGTTGTTTTCCAAAATAGCTTACTTCTCGGAAGGCTCCCGCTCAACTTAATTTGTATGCTGCCAATGGTACTGTCATAAAGACATTTGGCGTCATACGATACGAACACGATTTCGAACTCAGGCGAAGTGGAATCTTACAGGGGATGATATTAATACACCTATTTCGGATGCCGTTTTTTTAAAATTTTGGCATATGTATAGATATGAAGAATAGACGTATTCTCGACAGTGAAACGTCACTTTCAGTTATAGGTTCGATATATTCTGGCCCCAATTTACGTCTTCACCACTAGATGGTACATCGGCATATGGTGCAATTATAGACAAATTTCCACAACTTTTTAAACGTAATACTTAAAATCGAACCACACTAAAAACGGGTTATTAACTTACTGTATTGAAACTACGGGGCCACCTGTTTTTTCAAAGCCTCGTCGATTAAACCCTGAGAAATTACAAGCTTATAAAATTGAATTTAGAGAGTTCAGTAGTCGAGGTGTTTTGAGGCTTTCTAAAATTCCTTGGACTAGTCCCATAACCTTTGTTAAAAAAAGAGAACAACACTTGGCGTATTTGCGGAGGTTTTCGTGCGTTAAACAAGGTAACTATTCCTGATCGTTATCCTCTCCCACATATTCATGATGATGTAATGGGATTGAGGGGGAAGACACTTTTTTTCTAAATAGGACCTTGTCAAGGCGTATCAACAATCCCCGTGGAGGAGTCCGATGTTATGAAGACAGCTCTAACAACACCTATAGGGAGTATTTGGTTACGTAAAAATGCTATTTGGTCTAAGGAATGCTGGTGATACTTTTCAGAGATTTCTAGATATTTAAAAAGATTTTGATTTCTGCCTGTCGTATTTAGATGACATATTTATTTTTTCTGATGATGAACCCTCGACCGAATATTGTTAGTGAACTCTGGACATTTTTAGCCATAATTAATTTTTAGCACAGATTTTTACTAGGTTTACAAGAGAAAAAAGCTTGCCTTTATGATCTTGCCAATAATAAGAAAAAAGAAAGACAAAGCTCCTATCACCTCGACCGAAACTTACATCGCAGCTTTCGAATTATGTAAAAAGGCGATAGCTGAGGCTATTAATCTTACTTTTCCTGCGCATAATGTACCCTTAATCTTAACTGCAGATGCGTCATATTATCCTATAGGGTCTGTTTTATCACAGTTGGTAGGTGAAGAACAAGAACCATTAGGGTTTTTTCTAAAAATCTTTCCCCGCATAAGTTAAATATAGCATATTTGATCGTGAATTACAGTCAGTCTATGCCTCTGTCAACATTTCAGACATATGTTGGAGTCAAGGGAAGTGATTATTTATACTGATCATCGACCTTTTACATATGCTTTTAATCAAAAGCTTAACAATTCTTGTGCTAGGCAGGTGCGACATTTAGAAGTGATAGGTCAATTCACAACTGACATCCGACACATACCAGACAATCAAAATGTAGTGTTCTAAAGAAACTTACAGCAGCGTATCATCCTCAAGCGAATGGTATTGTGGAAAGATTTCATCGAGTATTAAAGTCGGCGATTATGGCGGTTGACTCGGTTCACTGGACCGATGCTATCCCTCTCCTGTTTCTTTCCATACGTTCAGAGGTTCGTGAGTATCTGCAATATTCCCCTACGCAATTAGTGTATAGCACGCTTAGACTGCCCGTTGAATTATTCCAAGGACAGCAGATTAAAAGGATTTATCCGAACCTGATTGAAAAGTTCCAAAGGTGTATGAGTAACATTCGAGATATTCCTACAAAGTCTTTCCAAACCTAATTTATTTGTCTCAAAGGATTTGAGCAAATGTTATTATATTTTTTTGAGGACTGACAGCGGGAGGAGGCAGATTAGTCCCACCTTATCAAGGACCTTTTCCAGTTGTCTCGTGAACGTATAAACTATTTAAAATTTTTGTTAAAGGTAAACATCAAACTTTTTCGATTGATAGACTCAAACCAGCTTTCATTTTTCAACCTGAGGTCACTGGTGACATCACCACATATTTCCGATAAAGAATTAGTGATTACCAAATCTGGCAGAATTTCAAAACCTGTCGAAAGTTTTAAAGTCTAAAAAATAATCTTTCCTTAATTTTACCCTTTTTCTTCGCGCTGATTGGTGTGGTGTCACCGTGGTCTCGGGCGAATATTTCCATTCGGGAGAATCTCATATTTGCGATTGCATGCTAATTTTCGCTGTACTCTAATTTTCGCTGAAGAAAAAGCAACTTAATAGGCATACCTCCGCATGACTTATTTCGCAGGAAGGTGAACACTGGTTCAAAAGGGCAGTTTGTTTTCAGCTCGTTATAAACTATTTTTTTCCTGCAGGAAACATTTAATTTCTCCTTTCCGAGTTATGAAAGTTGTAGTACGTTTTTATGCATTTAGTTATAGTTTTAATTTGATGATAAAACTATTGAAGGTGTAAGCTTGTATTTATTTCTTGCATTTATTTCTCAACTCGCAGCGGCTGATAGTTGTATACTTCAACTGACTATCGCCCCCCGGAACGATCCCTACCTCTGGGGCTATATTCGACTTAATAGTAGGGCTCTTCCGAAACGCTCCAACACTCGTGTATATATATATATATATATATATATATATTTCTCCTTTCCGAGTTATGAAAGTTGTAATACGTTTTTATGTATTTAGTTATAGTTTTAATTTGATGATTAAACTATTGAAGGTGTAAGCTTGTATTTATTTCTTGCATTTATTTCTCAACTCGCAGCGGCTGATAGTTGTATACTTCAACTGACTATCGCCCCCCGGAACGATCCCTACCTCTGGGGCTATATTCGACTTAATAGTAGGGCTCTTCCGAAACGCTCCAACACTCGTGTTCGTGTATATATATATATATATATATATATATATATATATATATATATATATATATATATATATATATATATATATATATATATATATATATATATATATATATATATTTCTCCTTTCCGAGTTATGAAAGTTGTAATACGTTTTTATGTATTTAGTTATAGTTTTAATTTGATGATTAAACTATTGAAGGTGTAAGCTTGTATTTATTTCTTGCATTTATTTCTCAACTCGCAGCGGCTGATAGTTATATACTACAACTGACTATCGCCCCCCGGAACGATCCCTACCTCTGGGGCTATATTCGTCTTAATAGTAGGGCTCTTCCGAAACGCTCCAACACTCGTGTATATATATATATATATATATATATTGGCTGTAGCCTTACTATCTTTCCATTCGCTCGCAACACCCCTTTAAGGGATGAGGGACGGGCACTCCGTTCATAGGTTATATTCCAGGCTCCCTTCAGTGCATTGGCCACATCTTAAGTGCTCCGGTGCATTTTCATTAATTCTGGCGCCTGCCCGTGTCTGGAAGTTTCTCACCGGGCAGTTCCCCGCTTCTTGACCTTTGACATCAGCTATATAGCTGACTCCTTAATTTTCGATGTTTTATGACATCGGTATTGTCGCTCTGTACAAAGTATCTCTATGGCGTCCCGAAGAGTGGGTACTGTAAATCTGTGACTAACAGCTTCGGCAGGGAGGTCCCTGTCAATATAGATCGCTGCCTAAAGATAACGCATATTCACATCCCACTTATTACACATTCAGAAAAATATAATCACGAAATTATAAATCTTGTCTTGGTCATTTCTTCCTCAGTTCTGAAACACGACATACACTTATTTTTCATCTATATACCTATCTATCTATCTCTCTCTCTCTCTCTCTCTCTCTCTCTCTCTCTCTATAAATATATATATATATATATATATATATAATCCGGGTGTCCCAAAAATAACCGAAGATTTGAAAAATCAATTAAAGAAGGCGTTAGAAATGTGCGGTTTGCTGCATTCTGCTTAGGTAACCAGGAATTTATTCTCCCCAAAATTCAAAATTAGTTACAAAATTCGTCAACAGATGGTGCTGCTGACTGGGAAAAACTATAAAACAATGTTTTCTAAATAACCACTGTTTGCAGCAACAACGTGGCGCAGTCTGAGGACAAAATTTGTAGACTCTCGTGCAAACATTTCAAATTGAATGTTCTGAGAAGTTGCAGATATGTATTGTTCTAGTTCATCTACAGTTTGTGGATTGTGACGATACACCTGGTCTTTCATGTACCCAAAAGAAAAAATCGCATTGCGTCAAATCTGGCAAATAGGGAGGCCAGGCCATGCCATTCGCGTATGCCTCTTGCTTTGAAAACATTGTTTTATAGTTTTTACCAGCCATCAGCGCCATCTTTTGACGAACTTTGTAAATAAATATGAAAATTGGTTACTATAAATTCCTGGTTACCTAAGCAGAATTTAGTAAAACGCACATTTCTATCACCTTCCGTTTTTCTTTAATTGATTTTTCAAATCGTCGGCTATTTTGGGGACACCCGGTATATATATATATATATATATATATATATATATATATATATATATATATATATATATATATTGTTGTGAAGCCGAGAATTACGACGCCAAAATGGGAAGCCGTATCGGAACACGTGGTAGCAAATTAGCGAATAGTTAAGCCAGTCAAAAAAGGTGAAACAAGAAAAAGCGTTGTGTATTAAATCAAGTTACAGAATTAACTTCAAGTTACAATGCGACATGAAAGATAACCCAGATAGGTTGTCTCAGGTAACATAGATTAAGTAGAGTATTTACTTTAGGTTAACAGCACTTAGCTTAGCAAGAAAATATTTAACCCTACATATAGCCTGACCCACGTGCTAAGCATATTACAATACTCAAATTATTCATACCTAGGAAACAATATCTACTACAGTAAATTAAATTACAGACAAGGGGTTTAAGGAGCAAATAAGAAGTTTATTTTAACTAAACATAATAAAAAAAGGGAATACTTAATTGTATACAGTCAAGCCATGCCATGCCCCTCGCTCCACACTCAACATACCTTCCCAAAATTCACCAACCGCTTTTCAGTCCAAGGGCTGTCTCCCGCTACTTTTCGAAGCTAGCCTGACATGCCAAGCTGTACTTCGCGCCTGCGCAATACAGGCTCAATACACCAGATTTGGCGTGCATCGCCTTTTTTGGCAATAAATCATTTTTCTTTTCTGCCAATGTATGGCAGTTATGAGAGACAGTTATAAAGACCTGAATATTTATAGATATACTCCATGAGTCTTTATGACACTCTCCCCCTACACCAAGTGAAGAAAAAAACAAATGAGGGAAAATTTCCCACAGAGAGTTGAGTTCAATGTGCTAGGAGTGGGAGCTGGCAGTCTTACAAAGAGTTACATTGAAGATCCTTTGGAAAAATGTGATTATACCAGTGCATTACAATGTATTACATTGAAGACCCTAGATGAGGGGAAAATATTCATTAATGCTCATATTGAGTCTAATTTACAATGGTACACATTGGAGATCCTAAATGAGGAAAAAAAATTTGCTCCTAATTTTGATTAAATGACTATAACATTACACAGGGTATGTACATTGTATAAAAGAACATTAAACACTTCACGTCGGCTGGCCAGCCATTGAAAAAACAAAAAAACACAAAAAACAACCCTGTAAAAATTCACTTAGAAAAAATTAAAGTTACACTGAAAAGCGATGAATTACAATTACAAAAATTATGTGTCCTAGATAGGCAAATTGTCATGGATAGACAAAGTGAAAGCACTAATAACAGTCAACATTGTGACAGAGAGCATGGTGTCATACACAAGAGTGTCATTACTATGAGAAAAGTTTCAAGACACCTTGGATGAAAAAAACAACTTGTAACACAGTGTATCACACTGTACGATGCATATTACAAACAGTAAAAACAAATGTGCATAAAAACTTAAAAAAACAAGTGCAAAAAAATTGTGTTGGGATATACATTATGGTGAGTATATACCCTAAAATCATAAATTGTAGGACACTATAATAACATTCACAAACAAATATACAATATAACACAAAAATACATGATTATATACAAGAAACAGTTAATGCATTACCCACTTCACAAAGCTAACAGGTGAGTTATATTCAATATTGAACTTATAAAAACTTCACCTATATGCAGCAGGTGATGTACAACTGCAGGGGATAGTGACCATGTTGAGGTCGAGAACCTTCAAACCTGTATACAGTACATAACAGGATTCAATACTTTTCTGGAAAGCTGGTCACCCATAAAAAATACACAAAAGAATAAGTTAATACAATACATATATTTACAAAAATGTGAGGACTTATTCCTGAGAAATGAAGAAAAAAAATTGTCTTGTACAATAAAAAAACAACTTCATTTCTCAAATGACAAAATCGAGAATCTTTTGGCTGATTAAAATATCATAGGTTGCACATAAGGTGCAAAAAACATATTCAAGGAAACTCACAAATAAAAAACTGATAGATGATATCAGATGATGTTTCCTGCAATTCAGGCAAAGTGTGAAAGAAAACTTAATATTAACTATTGCTAGGTTATTTACTATGGTATATGGGAGAACCAAATGATTTTGATTGCATATTATTATATTTTATATCAACAAAGTGGTTAATTTAGCATTTTACTTTACTGTTGGTAGACTCAATAACAACAGAACTGTAGAATTAAGAGTTAATACTATTATCAGCTTATAGAGGTTAAAGACAAGGTTGTGCATAATTAACAGATATATTATGAATGGAGTAACTTCACAGACATTAAAACTTTAAAAAGATACAGAGGTATACCATATGCAGCAAGAGTCCTAGTCCATACAGGAAGACAGGCAGAAGAGGAGTTGGACGTGCCAATCGCTGGGTTGTCCATCAACTGGAGAAGACGTGCGCGCAAACATCTTTCCCAGACCCTCATCTTCTTGGCCTGAGGTTGTAGGGGCAGGGCTTCCTCACTGCAGTAGGAATTTCTGGCATCTTGGGGTCTGTTGTTTCTGGCGGTGGAGGACTGGCATGGGAGAGACCAACTGGATCCTGGATTTCAGTCGATTCTATCTGGAGCTGAGGAGTTTCAAGAAACATTGATGGCTGGTGGAATGACAACTGCTCGTCTGCTAGACTTGCTTCTGGGACCTGGAACTCATCATCTGGAGCAGGAGGAAACAGTTCTCCATCAGGAAAGTACCCCTCAGTGGCATCCATGGAATGGTCATCCTCTGGAACCCTTGAAAGACTGGAGTCCAGCACAGGATCTGAAGGATTGGACACTGGAACAGGCATCTGGGCAACTGGATGAAGAGAACTAGGGCACACAGAATCATTAGTAGTGGGAGATGGATTCGTCTGCTTCTCTAATAAATGCCCTTTACGAGCTGGGGCCTTTATCAGCCTGTTCACATGGATGAGCGAAGCCTGTGATATTCTATCTTCCAGTGGTCGAATGACCACAGTCACATTTGAGCGGAATTTCTCAATGGCGAATGGTCCCTTGAGAAAGTGGTTGAAGTGAGTTTTATATTTTACATACACAATGTCACCCTCCTTTAGCCTTGTGTCTCTTCTTGCTCTATTGAGCTTCCTGTGAGAGTTTGCTTGACTTATGGATGTATTGTTGAAACACAGTGACCAAATGGCTTTAGTTTGTGCCATAATATTATCAATGAGGGCCCCTTTGTCAAGATGAGGAAAGTCATCAAAGAATCTCTCCGAATCAGTCAACAGGGCTAAAGCTCTTCCAAAATGGACGACTGCAGGGGAGTGACCTGTGGTAGAGTGGATGGTAGAGTTGTATAGTGAGGCATGTATTAGGATGGCTGTGTCAAATGGTACACCTTGGGCTTGCAAAGTTGAGATCGACGACTTGATAGAGGCATTAATCCTTTCAGAGACTCCATTTGCCTCAGGATGGCCAGGTGAAGAGTGTGCCAATCTGATTCCAGCCATATCCAATAGCCTTTTGAATACCACAGAGGTAAATTGTGGGCCAAGATCAGTAAGAATATGGCTTGGTCTGCCAAACATGGCAATGTACCTAAATATAGCCTTGGTTACTCTGTCAGCTGTGGTTGACGGCATGTCCTCTAGGACCAAAAAGCGACTGAAGTGGTCAATTATGGTGAGGACCGAGTGACCATTGCGGAAGGGACCAACAAGATCAAGTGATACAAGTTGGCCTGGTGCAGTAGGAAGTGGTGCAGACTGGACTGGAGCAACCGCCACTCTTCTTTTTTTGTGAAGAATACATTGTGAACATGAGGCAACATAATTGGCGCAATCCATGTATGCGCCTCGCCACCAATACTTTTTGGCGAGAGCCTCGTACGTCTTTGCAAGTCCAAAGTGGGACAAATGGGCCAAGCGAAGTGCCTTTGGCCTGAGAGCTGACGGTAACACAATGTACTCTTCTCTCGACAATCCCGTCTTTCCTGCGTAAAACAATAGGTTTGATTGTGGGTGCACAAAAAAGTTCTTGGGCACATCCTTCGCCCTGTTGATTAACATATTATATGTTTTGGATAGTTCATCATCCCTAAGCAGTTCCTTCAGGATTGTAGCTGAAGAGATTTCATTCTCTGGGTCAGCAACATCTGACGTTATGATGGTGAATACCTTTTGTAGCTGCTTTGCAGCTTCACACTTAGAGATTGAACTGTGTGTGTTTACATCCTGAGGAGTGGTGGAGGAGTGGGAGGGGACAGCAAAGGGAGGCAAATTAGGTTTAATATGAACATTACTATTGTGGATCAGAGGAGAAGTACAATTAATTACCCTAGCATGGGTATTATCAGGTACAGAAAAATATGAGTCAGAGCAAGAACTAGGCTTTACAATATTAGTAGAAATACCAGTGTTACTGCTATTGACATTATTTATAGCATTTACATGAGATACCTTATGAGGTGAATTATCTACCTCTATAGAATCACTATTATCATACAACACATTACTATTATTATTATTATTATTAAGTACTTTATCATACTGAGCAGGTTCCTCAGAATCCAAAGTAACTACAGGTAAAATTTGCTTTGAATTAATTAAATTAGCATTGGTATTAAGGTCTTGGGTTATAACATTAGGTGTGGGAGAAAAATAATCTGGTAACACATTAGAAGTTCCACTGACATGAATAAATTTAAAAGAATATTCAGATAGAGACATTAACCATCTTGTGGTGATGGATGCAGGAGAAGTTGTTTTCTTATAGTGCATAAGAGGTTTACTATCTGATAACACAAAAAATTCTCTATTATACAAGTACTGTTTGAAGGATTGCACACCTTTTGCTATAGCCATGAGTTCTAATTTGAGAGCAGGATAATTCCTCTCAGCTTTATTTAATGATTTACTAAAGTAGGAGACAGGTAATAGTTGACCATCAAAGTCTTGTAACAGTACTGCAGAAATTGCTTCTTTGGAAGCATCAGTGTTAACATTAAAGGTATTATCAAAATTAGGTTGTCTGATAAAAGGCGAAGAAAAGAAAATCTTTTGTAGTGACTGGAATGCATTAGAAGCTTCATCAGTCCAATTAAAAGGTACAGACATAGAAGTCATTGAAACCAGAGGGGCAACCAAATTAGAAAAGCGTGGAATTAAGTGTCTATAATAATTACAAACACCTAGGAAACGTTTCAACTGTTTTTTAGTTTTTGGAGTTGGAAATGAAGTCACCTTTATGATGTTAGACGAAATTGGACTTATAGTGTTCTGCGACACTTTAAAACCTAGGTAATCTACTTCAGTTTGATGGAATGAACACTTTGGAGGATAAGCGGTAATATTATTTTTAGTAAAAACAGAAAGCAGAGCTTTTAATTTCTGACAAGACTCTTGAAAGGAATTCGCACAGATGACAATGTCATCTTGATAAGCAAAGATACCCAACTCATTGGTTTCCTCAATGAGAGTATCGACTAGAGCTTGGAAAAAGGATGCTGCACTACGCAGTCCAAAAACTAAACGTTTATATTTAAACTGACCCCACATGGAAGTGAAACTCAGGCGGACTTGAAATTTTTCAGGTAGGTCAATTTGATGGTAAGCACTTTTTAAGTCCAAGGTGGTGAAGTAGCGATATTGAGCTATATTAGAGATTATGTCATTAATCTTAGGTAAAGGATAAGATGAATTCTTAATTATCTGATTAATGAGACGTAGATCCAAAGCAAGTCTGAACTTTTGTGGAGCAGAAGAGTTTAATTGCTTCTTTTTAACAAGCAATATTGGGCAAGCCCAATCAGAAATTGTTCTCTCAATGATACCTGCCTCCACAAGTTCATCAATTTGCTTTTTAGTCTCAGCTTGCAAAGACTGAGGAATGGGAAATGGAAGAGTCTTAAGAGGGAAGTCATGATCAAAATTCAAATTTGGAATCACACGATCAGTGTGTCCTAAAGACTTAGACGACGAAGAAAATGCTGTGGCATAATTGCTCAACAGTTGTGACATTTGAGAAATTTCTCCAGGATTCAAATGGGAAAGCTTAAAGTCATTAAGATTAAATTCTGACTTTCTTAAATTTAATATTTCAGGAGATGCAGTAATAAGATTTACAGATTCACTGACTGAGGTAGTTCGAGCATGGGAAACAGATAACTGCTCATCTAAAGAAGACACATGACCCAACACAGCATTTTTGTTTACATGAACTGGCTTATTGGACAAATTTTCAATTAAAATGAATGACTTAATCACTTTAGAGGATTGTTGAGTAGCAGGAGTTGAACTATTATCACTTATAGAATCTGGTTGCTCATCAACAGATATATTATTTGCAATAATGGATGGATGAACTAACAGATTTGGATTTTTAACAACAGGTTCAAAGAATAAATCAGAATTTGCATTGATTATTGGAGCAGTGATTTTAACAAAGGAAGAAGAATTTGGTTTGATTATAGATTTAGAAACAAGAGTAGCATTCTGAGCATTTACAACAACATGAGAATGTACACCTTGATTTTCAGAATCAATAAAAGGAATGACAATGTCATCAAATGTGATGGAAGCTTGCGAATTTGAAATATCCACATGAAACTTAGTAAGAAAATCATAACCAATTATGGCAGAAAAAGACTTATCATTCAAATTTGTAACAAAAAAAGGATGTTTGAAGAATTTCTTCTCAAGTTTGAAAGATAAATTGATACATGAAGAGAAATTGACAGAAGAGTTGATGGTTGATATAGACACCTGTCTAGAAATGTTTTTATAATTAAGAGACTGTTTGTTCATGTGGAAAAATGACTGGTCGAGTAACGAGATAGAAGAACCTGTGTCTATTAATCCAATAATAGTTGTTTGAGGAAATTTTATATTAACCATAGGTAATTTAGCAGAAGTTTGAGCACTACATATCCTTTCGATGACAAATTTGCTATTAGCCTGCAATGCATTATCATTAACAGGGATCTCACACTGAGTAGCAGTGGAGTTCATAATTTTGATAGCAGCAGAATTTTGACAACCAACAGAAGAAAAACTTTGTTGAACATTATTATTACACTGCACATTAAGATTATCAGTACCTCTACTATTTACAGAAAAATTTGAGCACTGTTGTACCAAATCACTATTATTGACATAATTAGGAATATAAAGGTCATAATTAGGACTATTAACATTGGCTGATGAGGAATACTGGAGAGACGAAGGTACATCAGCATTAGATTGTCTCATTGCAGGGTTAGAAGAATCATAAACAAAGGAAGAGGCATCAGGATTTAGATTCGAGTTTCTCACAGTGTGTGAGTTCAGC
Source organism: Dolomedes plantarius (assembly GCA_907164885.2). Taxonomy (NCBI): domain Eukaryota; kingdom Metazoa; phylum Arthropoda; class Arachnida; order Araneae; family Dolomedidae; genus Dolomedes; species Dolomedes plantarius. The sequence continues at coordinate 176,171,626 of OU015497.1, forward strand.
CTAGTAGAGTCATTTAACTGCCTGCTTCTATTATTTGGACCAGAAGATGATTGCTCCCTACGAAAATCTTTTTGAAACTTATAGCATTTTGCAAAAGTGTGACCTGTCTTATAGCAATATTGACAGACAGTCTTTGAAACCTTCTGTCTGGACTCATTTGAAGAACAAGGTGTTTGCATATATTCATTGCATTCAGTGTCACATGACAAAGTCGAGGATGATTGAATAGCATTCACTTGGTTCTTAGTCATATTCAGTGAATTGAGCTGTTCTTTGATAACCTGAATTTCAGCTAGCAGCTCTTGCAACTGCAAAGTACTACCCACAGACTGGGCTGAAGTGCTGTAAGATTCTAATTGCTGCAAAGTATCAGCTCTATCAACTGCAGCCTGGAAACATTTTATGTTTTCACTTAATAGTTGCACCTTAATACTCTGAGGGACAGCCTTAATTAACTCTACAAATTTTATCTCATTAAGGGCATCAGGATTCTTAACAGAGGGATGTAATTTTGAAACCTGAACTGAAATTCTGTGAGCAAGATTTCTAATTGACTCTGCAGGTAGAAGAGTTATGGTGTTCTGAGGGTGCAATAAGGCAGTGTTTACAGCATGATTAGGATCAAAGAAGGATTTCAACCCTTGCAACAAAAATTCATGATCTTCTGTGTCCAACAACTCAGAAGTACTTATGACATACTTTAGAGCAGGCCCTACCAATTTCGACCTGATAAATATAGATGTTTCAGCATCTGACCAATTATTTACTCTCGCTAAGTCCCTGACTTGCTTAGAGAAAAATGACAATAATTCTCCATCACCTTCAAAAGGTTGAATGGTTACATTGAATCTATTATCTACCTCGTTAGCCATGTCCAAGAAAGCAAAACGTGAAAGAACTGGACTAAAATTCTCAAGGATCACACAAAAGATAACATAACTTGAGTTTTACACATTCAACGTGTAAACAAAAATTTGCAGAAAGCAGTGAACCATAAAATGCAAGAGAAGAATTCCATTGGAGATAACATGAACCAGCAAATGACAAAATGTAACGAATTATGAATTATAATTTAGAAAAGAGGTATATTAAAGGTTATGCATACACAAAATGGGATACTATTCAATAAAATAACTTTCAAATATTATGCTTGAGTTCACCATAGCTTAATTAGCATTAAAAAATTTCAGCATAAATGTCAACTATCAGTAAGAAATACTATTTGACATATAAATATGATAGGTTGTTTGAATGAAATATAATTAGCACTTTATATTAAATGAATTTATGTCAATAATGAAGTTTAAAATCAATAATTGTAATTCAAAAAGCAATAAAATATATCCTTTACACATAAAAATCAATCAATATAACAAATTAAAATCTTAAATAATATTCAATGTTAAATACTCAGATATTCATAAAATCACTGTATAATTAAATAATTGCACATAACAAACACATAGCTTCGTTCATGCTCTATTATAAAAAAATGCATCATGTGGTACAGAAATAGTAAAATGAATGAAATTTTAGCATTATTAAGATACATATATATTACTTATTAATAAAGAGAACAACATTATAATCAGGGGGAATACTAAGCAGATGCATTTTTTCGTTACTCACGTAGGTTAAAGAATTAAAAGAGGTTACCGATAAATGAGACAAATACCCTTAAACATTAACTTTAAGGACTGGTCAACCGGCACCAAATGTTGTGAAGCCGAGAATTACGACGCCAAAATGGGAAGCCGTATCGGAACACGTGGTAGCAAATTAGCGAATAGTTAAGCCAGTCAAAAAAGGTGAAACAAGAAAAAGCGTTGTGTATTAAATCAAGTTACAGAATTAACTTCAAGTTACAATGCGACATGAAAGATAACCCAGATAGGTTGTCTCAGGTAACATAGATTAAGTAGAGCATTTACTTTAGGTTAACAGCACTTAGCTTAGCAAGAAAATATTTAACCCTACATATAGCCTGACCCACGTTCTAAGCATATTACAATACTCAAATTATTCATACCTAGGAAACAATATCTACTACAGTAAATTAAATTACAGACAAGGGGTTTAAGGAGCAAATAAGAAGTTTATTTTAACTAAACATAATAAAAAAAGGGAATACTTAATTGTATACAGTCAAGCCATGCCATGCCCCTCGCTCCACACTCAACATACCTTCCCAAAATTCACCAACCGCTTTTCAGTCCAAGGGCTGTCTCCCGCTACTTTTCGAAGCTAGCCTGACATGCCAAGCTGTACTTCGCGCCTGCGCAATACAGGCTCAATACACCAGATTTGGCGTGCATCGCCTTTTTTGGCAATAAATCATTTTTCTTTTCTGCCAATGTATGGCAGTTATGAGAGACAGTTATAAAGACCTGAATATTTATAGATATACTCCATGAGTCTTTATGACATATATATATATATATATATATATATATATATATATATATATATATATATATATATATATATATATATATATATATATATATATATATATATCAAGTATATATACAATTATTGGATAATTAAACATTCTCGACCTTATATTTTAAAATTACAGTGGTTATTTAGCAGTATATAATCACCTAAAGTTAGATTCTAGAAAGAGTAAAAAATATCAGCCATTCTTTTCCAATAAAATCTGTATATTAAATCTGTATATAAAGGTATTTAAATATTTACAATAGCAAATAAATTTCAAAATTTACCCTCCTACAGGATATTTTCATTCTATACTACCGCTAGTCAATATAGTATAATTTTATTGACAGAATTGAAATAATACAAAGTGAAGTACTCTTTTGTTTGGAGATGAAAATGCATATTGGAGCTATATTCAATGAAAAATATTTAAAATTGACACACAATACCTAGAATAACTACCTCCTTAATAAAGCATTTATTTGAAGAATAGTTTATCATTGTACTGGGGAAAGTATTTTAGGATTTGCAGAGCACGTAGAAACAACGTAATTGCTTTATCTCCTATTAACAAAAGATGTGGGACCCAAGCTAAAATTACGAATAAAAGAATTCACGTAGCATGATTAAGTCACGGAAACCGAGTTATGATTAGTTACGAGAGCATGATTGGTAACGAATTATTAAAGGCCGAAGGGAAGTAGTTTAATGTTTGTCTCATATATCACTTGTATAGACAACTTGTTACGTAATGACAGACGCATGCATAGATTTTGTACGGAGAAAAGGAATCTTTTGACAGAAGCAGCTTTTGACAGATTCATATGTAGTTTACCTTTTTTTGATGTTGTCAACTGCATACGGAATCTAGACAGTCTCTTTAGGAAGCATGCCTCGGCCTGTGGTCGAATCGTAGTAATTAGCTAGATAGCGATTTACCTAGTAGATGATTTTGGTTGGATTACATGAATGAATCCAGGGTAAGAATTCCTAAAATAACAGTTAGATATTAAAGTGAGTGAGTCGCTATCTTTATTTTCAGATTTATATGGAACAGGTGTTATGACTGGATAACAAACGATATGACTCAAGACACTAAAGCCGACATTGAATGGACCATACAAAACCTGTGAAGAAATCTCGTTCCTAAAGAAGTCCACCACAGTATTTATTTTATATCTATCACTGTACGCTAGTTTTGTAGAACGTTTAAGCAGATATCAACAGCTTTATTATATAATAACCGGTTCTATCACACATACAGGCAAATAAATAATATATACTAGATGTATTACCCGGCTTCGCTCGGGATTCAGTTTCTGTTATTATTTTTTTTCAATAATTAGCCTCATGTTATGATGTTCTAAAGTTTTCGGTAAAATTCTTTTGCGGTTGCAAATAACATTAGTTTGTTGTCGGTGTGGTCGTTGTTCATCGCTTTCCTCTCCTTTCATTGCTGAAGCTTAAAGACGATCGTATGTTCGACGCGTTAAAAGTTTCTTCATCAGTCTCACTGCTTCGGATCACTACAATTCGAATTCTGCTGCCTTCGAGCTCTTGGGAATGTTTTTTCTTCAGATTCTTGTGTTCGTCTAACTGCATTTCGAATTCTGTTGGCTTCGCGCTCTTCTATTTTTTTTTTCATCACATTTCTCATTTCTCAACAATCTTTGACATTTTGCCCTTACTTCTGCAGGATTAAAAGTTGCTCTCCTCTTTTTGGGCATTTTAAAGCATTAATTTACAGGTAGTCAATAACGTTTGAATGGACTTATTATTATAGAAAAAGAATCAATAATGTTTCAATGGATTGAGATCACATTCAATATTAACCCGCCAGGACACGCGTAGATAAAACTGACGCGAGGACGCGAGTCGAGTCGAACAGGCCCAGTCAATAAATTTTGCACTTTTTATCATTAAAAATGGATTTTAATTAGGTTTTAAACATTATGAATGAAAATGAATAGAAATAATAAAATTTTAGACAAGAATTTCAGAAAAAAAATATTGACTTCCCATTTAATAGCATAATTTATATACAGCAAAAGCATCTCCGTTGCAGACAGTTTTTTCACATTTGGCACAAATGGTTTTTGATTTTATATCTTTGATTTCAGCCAGAGTAGTTTTTTTAGCATCGCGATCTCTTTGAAAATTAATGGCTATGCTATCAGCGTAGATACTCGTGCAATTTAAAACGTTGCGCAAAACTGTATCATCAACTAAAATCTGCCAAGAATCTACTAGTAGAGGAGACAGATTTTGGGCTATATGAACATTTCCTAGAAGTTTGGTGATAATATTGCAAGATGGGGCTCTTACATTTTGTCAGAATTTTTCCTTATTCCATTTTGTGAGCAAATCTTTACGAATGAAATATTCTTGCGTGGAATCGTCATCACTGGAATCAGTTTCTTCTTCAGATGACGATTGATGGTCAGTATGTTGTTCATTGTCTTTTATTTCCTCAGATTCTTTATCTAAAGACTCCTCATTTGTTAAAACTTCGGCCAATATAGCCCGTAAGCGCTTTGTCTCTTCCTCGAAACTCAAATATAGCGACATGACAGTAAATAAATCTTCTATGTTGTTGCGACAAACCTATAACACCAGCACGCGTGCCGGGCCTGAGAGGGCCGAAGAACCAGTTTTCGACCGGAATAGGGGTAGAAAAATGTTTGAAATTCCAGAATCGGAAAGAATGGGACTTAAGGGGCAGCTACACAAGGAATTGCTCATTTCTAAAAAACAGGGGTGTTTTTATGGTCATTCCATTTTGCGGTCGGGCCCTGTGCGCGTTCTCGAGGGTTAAAAACACATCAAATCTGATAAGTATTATAGAAAAAGTATTACAAGCATTTCATGCTCGGAATTCTTTCTCAAGACTAAATCTGCTGCTACCTTTCAATGTCCCTTCATTTATATAAATCATCGCGTCAAGGCTAAACGCACGTTTTTCTAGTTAAGTCAACGTGTCCTGCAGTTTATTTGAGTTTTAACAGGTAGCTTGGGATAGTTTCAATTCATGGAATTGATAGATAACACATTCATTGAAAATGAATGACGTTCCATCCTTATATTTTCATATTTAGAAAGAAATATTCCGGCGTTGCCACGTATATGAAAATAATATATCAAATTCATTCTTGCATGCGCCAGTATATGAATAAATCACGTTTTTAATTCATATCCGGTTTCATATATAGTTCATATATAGTTCATATCCGGGGAGAAGTTCCATATCCTGTGTTGTGAAATTTGGCGATTTTTTTGCCGATTTTCAACATCCGTTGATACCGCGCAAACTTGTTCTAACATAATTCGGGAATAGAACGTCGTAGCGGGATGAAAATAGTTTATAACCGTCGCGCAAGTTCGAGCAATAAGTTGATCAAATTTCATCGCACAATACGGCAGCGCATAAAATACGAACAAACAAACAAATAAACAAACATTTATATATATATATATATATATATATATATATATATATATATATATATATATATATATATATATATGTGTGTGTGTGTGTGTGTGTGTGTGTGTGTGTGTGAGTGTGTGTTATTTAGTGTGTTATTAGCTTTTCTTCGTGTGTTGGCTTGTATGAGTGTCCTCCGGCAGAGTTCTTTTCTTCAAAATTTTTTCTGAATTTTTCTATTTATTGGCGTATCCGTATGTTCTGCCTGGAGTCCGCTTGTGCCTTTCTTTGTGGGGCTTGTCCTGGGGTTGACGTGGTGGGGCTTGTCTGGGCCGTGCGGGGAGTGGTTGCCTGCTGTGGGTCTGTTCGCACAGCTGAGATTTACCCAGTGGGGCCTTTGGCCAGGTCGGGCCCAGCTTGTGCTTTGTGGGAGTGTGTGTAATAATAGCGCTACGGCGGTGGCGAATCTCAACAGGCCTGAAAATCGTAGCCTGTCGGATCTTTAATGTGTGGTAGAAGTAGCTGGAAGTGGCTGAGAGGCACAGGAATTAAGATCCGACGCTAGGAAAGAAGCATCTGGTCACAAAAAGTTTTTTATTCTTCGAAATGTTGTTGTACATCTTTTAACAGGATTGCAACCATCTTAACTCCCCAGATGCCAGAGAAAAGGCCCAGACAGCTCAGAGCACTGCGAGATATGCGGAGACCTCAAACTCGCGTCATGTTGGGTGGCAAGTACGAACACAAAATCGCGAACGAAACTAAAGTCTATCGCCCGCGTAATTTAAATTGAACTCCCGATTGGTCAAAATTGCCACCTATCTTTAACACGTCATGTGGGGTGATCTTTTCGAATGTTGTGGAAGGTTCTTCGTTACATAACCTGTAGGAGCGTGGCTTGTTTAAGGGGAAACTAATAGATTACTTTGGTTAGATATAGATCAAATTCAGATATGAGGGACGGTGTTCTGTTGTGATAAGTTGAAAAAATTTTGAACAGACGTTTTACTGATAACGAAAAGATTTGAAATTTATTTCATATATATATATATATATATATATATATATATATATATATATATATATATATATATATATATATATATATATATATATATATAATGTATGAATGTATGCAGAGAGACAGCGAGAGATAGATAGTATAGATTATAGGTAAATTCTTTATTGAATTATGCGCCTTTTCATATCATCTTTTCTGTCATCCTTCTCTAGTATTTTCTGTAGTCCTTTTCTAGTATCATTTTCTAGTATTTCTAGTGTCATCCTTTCCTATCATCCTTTTCTGTCATCTTTTTCTAGTATTAATCAGTCGAATCAGCAGTGTTTATATATATATATATATATATATATATATATATATATATATATATATATGTGTGTCTGTGTATACATACTTACATACATACATACATACATACAAACATACATGCATACATATTCCTGATATTCCCAGCTCATCATATATAATCATTTACGTATAGTCTATATTTTTTACTTAAGCACTTTCCGAAAATCAATTAGATAAAAGGTACTTCCTAAAAAACCGAAAATATTTCATTTAATGACAAAAAGTAAAACGTATTTTTAAATCTTTAAAACAGATATTTTACTTAATTCCTTTCAGAGATAAATTGCATTTTTAGTACTTAAATTGTCTAACACAGATAAAAAGTGCCTTCGATGCCCCTAACAAGCAATATTTTTGCTGAAAAAAAATTAACTTAACTTGTATACTATGAAAGGAAATGACTTATTCTAATGTATTGCTTCCATTAGGAGAGAAACTTTCTGTTTTCTCGATTGTTTGTACGACTCAATCAATTTTCTAACAAAGAACAAAGACACTGAAATGTATTACCGAAGTAATATATTCTTTCGCAGAGTAGAAAGAAACGTGAAGAAAAAAATACATAGTTCCAATGGAGCATAATTTAGCAAAAAGGTGCTTTCACTGAGTGCATTGCACAGAGGCATTGGAATTATTCTGGCGTTCTCTACAACAGTTTGTGTTTTTTATCAAAGGTAAAAAACAGTCGGCAAATATTTATATTTTTATTGTCAGTCTAGACATTACAATTATGTTGTTTGGGATAGAGTGAAATCGTTTATTTGCATACCAGTTGTGTATCTGTATAATGTTTTCATGTATATATTGCTTAAATGCTTGTATACATATACATATATAAAGAACGATGTGTATACATTTTATGTAAGAAAGATTTTACCCTAAGTTTTTAAAAATTTATTGAAGTTGTACTGCTAATGCATTTATGTTTATGTTGAAACGTCAATGGGAATGATGGGGAAAAAATTGCCGAAGTATTTATTAGGAAATGTTTTGAGGATAGTTTTGGTTCAAATGTTATAATATAGATAAGTGCAATATTTGAATGTTGAGATGAATCATTAAAAAATATCACATTTAAGCGTATGCAATGTATCTGTTTTTTTAAATATTCGGTGTAACCCCGTTCATCAACCTATCAACCTTTCTTGTTAATTTTATTCCCTACTGAGACTCAAGTGGAGAAAACAATCTAAAGTATATATATATATATATATATATATATATATACTGAAACCCCCCTGGAACCCCCCAGGGGACTGGAACCACTCCTGATCTACTCTGTGTCTCGAGTGAACTTGTCCAGTTCACTCATCGAAATGTTATTGAGGATCCAGGTTCGGGTCATAGACAGGTTATCGCCACATTTGAAATGACCTCACTCAATCGAACCAACCAGCAATCGTTAAAGATATCTTGGAATTTCAAGAAAGATAAGTGGCATAATTTTACATCGATGATTGCAGAATCGCTGAGGGATAGAGCTTATGATTTTCACGAGCCACCCGATAAACTGATAAAAAGTTTTAACAAGTTAATGATTAATTGCGCAAAAAAGTGCATACCCAGAGGTAGAGTGGGAAATTACAAGTGCTTTTGGTCCTAGGAACTCAAAGCAATGAAGGAGAAGAGAGATCAGCTGACGAAAAAAGCTGAGATCACGAAGAGGCCGGTCAATGTTCATATGTGGAGGAAACAGACTGCAATATTTAAGAGAAACCTCCTGTTGGCAAAACGAAAGACTTTTAACAACTTCATAGAAAATATAAATTATAAAGAAGACAGCTTAAAGACTTATAGATTTATTTCTAATTTAACGAACAAAAAAGCTACCCCTAAGAGGATACCAATCCTTTAACAAGGCAGAGAATTCTTTTCTGATCGAGATATTGCTAATATCTTTGCAAAATCATAATAGAGAGGCATAAATAGTTCTTAAAAGGGACACATGTAAACTGTCTCCACCTCAGACTCATCGTTTGGCAGAAACAGAGAATATTTTTGATTTACCTTTCACTGAAAAGGAGTTCATCTTTTGTCTGAATTACCTGAAAACCAAAAGATCTCCAGGACAGGATGGAATTCATTCTGAGTTTCTTAAACATATTGGTAATAATGCAAAATCAACTCTTCTAAAGATTTTCAATCACATTTGGAGGACAGGAATAGTGCCTGGAAATTGGAAAGGGACTACGATAGTTCCTATCTTGAAAAAAGACAAAGATGCTTCTAATACTGGAAGCTACAGGCCCATTTCACTCACTAGCACTGTGACCAAATTAATGGAACGCATGGTTGCCAATTGACCGAACTGGTTCCTTGAAACTAATGATTTACTCAGACATGAACAAGCTGGTTTTCGTAAGAATAGGTCGACGGCTGATCAAGTGGCTCATTTGAGCCAAAAGGTTAAAGATTCTCTTGATGGAAGGGAAGTCTTGTCAGCAATTTATATTGATTTTAAATCTGCATACGACTCCGTCTGGATAGAAAATAAGATTTAGAAACTCCAGGAAATTGGAGTAGAAGGTAAAATGCTATGTTGGTTTTCTTCATTCCTGGGCCAGAGAAGCTAAAAGTCCGTTTCGGACATTCAACCTCCAAAAGCATTATTCTCCAGAACGGATTGCCCCAAGGAGCAGTGATTAGCTGCTCACTATTTGATGTTTACATAAATGATCTGATTTTGGCCCTGAGGACAATCGGAGTGGAGTGCCTTCTGTTAGCAGATTATCTGGTTATGTGGACCCAAGCTGCAAATAAAAATGCAAAGCAAGAGACGGAAAAGCTCTTGAATAGAGCTCTTAGGGTTCTATCTCAATGGTGTGAAGAGAATAACATGATAGTGAACCTTGGAAAGTCTGCAGTGCAGACTTTATCACTGATGCATCAAAACATACGACCAAAGTTGGTTTATCTGATATAGAAACTGTCATCATCTGATATAGAAACTGTCAAGCAAGGAAATACGCTGAATAAATCTTTAAAATTGTGGCTGATCTCTCGTCTCTCTGGATTTGTGTTAAGGGAATTCTTTATCTCGCTTACCTCGGTTCCATGAGTCAGCGTGCCTGCATCCATTTGCCGACCAACCCCATCGCCTGAAAATCTACGACTCCAGTAAAGTGCCCTGAGCCTGAAGTGCTCTACCTTGGGGAGTCCATCCGTAAAAATGAAATGTACATACGCCTAATCTGCAACACTGTCCAATTTGTGATGATCCATTAATTTTAAATATCGTTTTTGATGTTGGAATGCACCGAGCCTTCATTTCGCCTGCCCTTGTGCCTTGACTACAGAATTGTCAGAAATATCCCGAGTACACCGTTCCGTTTGAGCATACGACCCGCCAAGATCATTACATATATATATAAATAAATAAATAAATATATATATATATATATATATATATATATATGACGAGCCTGTCTAAATGGCGGCCCGCAGCGTGCTCTTAATCTCATAAATCCGTCCTAACTCCTTAATACTTATTAATAATTATGCAGTCCGTGAAGTAAGGCCTGTGGCAAAGAACTACAAGTAAATTACATCTAACTAGTTTATTCCAATTATTAAGCTACCCGATTCAATCTGTAATTAAAGTCCGAGGAATTCATCTCTTCCATCGCGACACGTGACCGTACTGCCGACGAATCTCCCGCTATCTGCCATAAATCGCTATTCTTTTAGACCATATAAACTTATCGCGCATGCGTGTGACGTCGCACCGTCGATGAGGCTGGGGCGTTACCACGAACTGTCACTCAAATCCAACGGGAATTCCCCGTTTGCATCTGGTATGTTTCGATGTTCTTAACAGCGAAATATTGTTTGCCCTGAGTTTGAACTGATAAAACAGAGTTATTAGTGTTATCTTTTTATTTTCCTTTAAGAGAAAATAAGAAGATATAATAACTTGAATTTGTATATGCACAAGGGAGAGCTCAAAAAGTAACAGCAAATTAACTGTACCTCCTGAAAAGTCATTCTTATCAGTGATGGCTGTCCCGCTGCTAGAACGGGCTTTGCTTGTGAAGCTTTTTTTTATGAAAACAAAGGAAATGCTGCAACTGTCCTTGTAGAGTTTCGAAGACCTAAGAATTTTCTCAAAGGACCATTTCATCCACAATGTCTCAGGAGAACGATCGCTCGATTCGAAACAACTGGACATCTTGGAGTTCAACCGGGTCGAGGACAAAAACCAGTTTGTTCAGATGTCGTTGAAAATGTCGCCACCGCTACTGTTGAACAGTCAATGAATAATGTTGCAGGCTGCAGTAGTGGACGTGCAGTGTCATGAAACTTGGGTAGCACAGTGTGGAATGTTCTGAGAAAAATGGTGCATTGTTTCCCGTGCAAAATCAGTCCTAATAAACATTAACTGGCCATCGACAGGGAGAAGCGACTGACCTTTGCATTGGCATTTCTTTCTACATTTGAAGTAGATGCATCGTGAAAATGGCAGATTCTGTGGAGGGACGAGGCCCATTTCCACCTCAGTGGAACAATGAACACACATAACTGTCACATTTGGACAACCCCTCCTCCCTCGACTTCCAAAAGATTCCACTTCACTCACCGAAAGTTACAGGCTGGTTTAGATTCATAGCCACATAATTCTTGGACCTTTCTTTTTGGAAGAGCCTACTCGCAATCGCCTTGTGGCACGCACCGTGATGGCCAACAGACACAAAAGAATGCTAAACACGTTTGTTGTACCACATTTGCAACAACAGAAATGTCTTGATTCAGTTACTTTTGTGCAAGATGGAGCGCCTCCACACATTGGACTCTGAGTACAGCAGTTTCTTCGGCAACCTTTCAATCATAATAGAATAATCAGTCGTACGTTTCCGAAAATCTGGTCATCTCGTTCTCCGGATCTTAATCCGTTTGATTTTTGGACGTGGGGACACTTGAAAACTCTTGTTTATCTTGGACGTCCAGTAACCTTGGCAGACTTGAAAGAAAGTATCACTCCGCATGTGAGAAGTATTTCAGTCGACTAGCTACAATCCGCAGTTGAACAAATGTCCACAGACTGCAAATTTTAAATCAAGAAGTGAACCATATTGAGCAGCATTCCCTGCGTCGTCGGTAAGGTGTTTGTCACGTGAATGTTTGGTACGTTCAAATTAAAAGTGTTAAAAATGTGTTTTTGTGTATTTTCAGCATATGTCCAGTTGTACAGTGCACTATATCGGTGATTTGAGGCACTATTTTTTCCGCGTAATTCGTTTCCCCATGTCTTGACTATTATGTGTACAAAATTTGAAACCTCTCCACTAAGTAGTTCGATGCACAGGGAGGTCAAAGTAGGGGAACTTTAAATCTTTTCACCCGATATATAAACTTCCCAACAGAACCTAACTCTACACACAGCATAAAACGTATACAGTGAAACTTATCTAGCCGGCCAGCCCTCTAAACGGCCATATTTTGTTCAGAACTGATTCAAGACTCCATAGAGCCAATGTTATGTAAAAAACCTGTCTTCGACGGACTCACCTCGAAACAACCACTTTTTTCGGAACCATTACTGGCCACCATAGGGAATATGACTGTATTAATAAGAGATTATTTTCAATCTTATCTTTTAAAAGGTAGATTTCACATGTGTAAAAATTTCCCACATAATAATCCACGTATCATTCCCATCTAAGTTTGGCTCATTCTGTGTCCAATTGTAAAATAAAAGTTATTTCAAAGTATAGGAACCTTTGGCTTCATGCCATTATGAAAACTGAGCAAGGAAATCCAATATATTACTCATGTTTTGTTTACTTCAGCTTCTGCAATCATTTATCACTTATCTCCTTTAAAAAAGCCGCGACGAATAACACTGAAGATTAGACACGATTTACTTTGTTTTTCTTTGAACAATTACCAGAAATTTTCCAGCCTCTCTTTTTATTTATATTTTCTTTTAATGACATACTTTGCTCCTGTGATAAAAAAAATACTGATATAGGAGGTTTGTGTTTTATGTTCTCTAAAGACATGGTCTTTGGAAATTTTTTGTTCTGTCTTTGTTTTTACTTAGAGATCAGGGCTTTGTCTCTTGAAATGACTAACTAGGAAAAACTTTTTTTTCTTCGGAGCGTATACAATGTTTGATCCTTTTCAACGTGTATGGTTTGTATTGTTAAATGTAATTGAAGCTTTAAAGAAAGAAAAAGGGACTAAGGGAATAATTACTTCGTCAATACTTTCATTTGTTACTATATTTTTCCTGTTTTTAAAAGATCTCTATTGATTGCTCGCTTCCAAAGTTTGAATACATTTTTAAAAGGGAAGGTTTAAATGCAGCCAGCACATTTTTAAGGTGAAGAATTGAATGCAGTCATCTTTCGGTAAATTTATATGTCAAAAGTACTAATTAATTTTCGATGTTTAGAAATGCATGCAGACAGGGTTTGACATTACGAATTAGAATTTAAAACTGCCAAATTTATATTAAAAAGTTAGCTTTAAGATAAATGCAAAAAAATTAATTTTTTGACCGCTATTTTTAGATTTTTTATAAGTATAATGTTAAATATATAACTCTGAATATAAGTATATGTAAGTTTTCTTTTTACACAGGCTTGTTATTAACATATTTATTTTCAAAGAAACAAAAAAAAAGTGTCAACTAAAAGCAATTTTTTTGAATGGAAGAAAATAATGAAAAAAAGCAATTTAAATCCGTTTTATTTAATAATTTTTTTAAATTAGGGGAGATAAATCTATTAAAAATGCATCAATGAGAGAGAATCGTTTATACATTTCAGGAATATTTTTGGCTTTTGACTCTTTAAACTAACACTCACATACACTGGTTATCAAAAGTTAAGGAAAAGTCACAAAAATAGCGATTACTCAAAAAGATACGCGTAGAATTTAATGAAACTTATACACATTATACAACGCATAGGTAAGTAAAAAATAGCATAAAAAGAAATCGCCAGACAATTATGGTGTTATAGAAACTAGCATATGTATAAAATGAACAAATCGGATGTGTCAGTTTGATATAGGAAAAGTACCTTTAATATAGCGTATGAACGCCCCGAGAAGGAATATAGCACATACAGCGATGTGTAATGCTGTCAATTATGCGGTATATGATTTCGGTAGGAAGTGAGAGCCATTGCTCTTGCAAAGCAGTTTAAAGCGTGGCTCGGGTCCTAGGAGGGGGATTGAGAGCAGCTATACATCGTCCTAAAGCGTCCCAAACATGCTCGATAGGATTCAGGTCCGGTGAGCAAGCTGACCACTCCATGCGCTGAATTGTGTCCTGCTCAAGATAAGCATCCACGATGCTAGCCGTGCGCGGTCTCGCGCTATCGTCCTGTAGCACGAAAGCATCACCTATTGCCCCGGCATAAGGGCGCACATAAGCATCAAGCATCTATTCCTTCATGCGCATAATGACAAATATCTGTCATCGGCAATCGTCGCGCGTCGTAGCGTATGGCCGTCCTTGTCTGAACCTCCTGGATGCCGAATCAGTGGTTATAAATTGTTGCCAAGTCTATGAACCACAGACGGACTCACATTTAGCCATATCGCCCTTCTGTCTGACTTTGTCCTCCCTCTAATCTCCCAATAGCTCGCCATCGCAGTTCTCCGGTCAAATTATGCCTGGAGGTCATTGTTACAATTTGGCTATACCAGATGTCTAATCTCAGCCTCGCATCGACAATTGCCGCCTTGCTCTGAGACATGCACTTTTATGCTCCTTGCAAATGACGTATTCCGACTGCAGCGCCATTACTTTGCATAATGCAGTATTCTTCAGTACATTTTACTTAACAACCTATTCAAATTTTAGACAGATTGGCTTAGTTTTGAACGTGTTATCCCTCTTTTTTGTGATTTTTCCTTAATTTTTGATAACTAGTGTATATATTTGTGTTTGCGTGTGTGTTTATTTGTTTGAGTGCTAGTTTATGAGGTAGATGATGTGAAAGTGTCCTCTTGGAAAGAATTCATTTCACTTCCACATATAAAAGAATTCCTAATACAACTTAAAATGATGTTTAAAAGATTAAAGTTTAAAAGTCAAAAGTATTTAAGCAATAACAGTGCATTACTTCTTTATGTGATCTATTTGATGCCCTGTTTGCTTAGCTTCAAAGGACTAATGTGATAAAAGAGTGTATGCAGATATATGCGGATAGATACAAATGCGAGCTAATTCTTTTTCGCCATTTACAAGTTGATACTACTCCCTATGTCATCCTTGTTACAAAACAATAAAGTACTGTTAAGAGAAAGATGTCCCAGATGAATCCGTCATTTGAGGTAACACGATAAAATTTTTGACTATTCTTCCTATTCAAATATCAAGTAAAGTATTTCTGAAAACTAATTAAAAGTATTTGCATACAAAGGACTTTTTCTTCGCTTTTAAACTGCATTCATTAAAATTCAGGCACATTTCTAACAAAGAACTACTGTAATATTTAATTATAAACCGAAGACCACATACTTAATTAAGACTCTTTAAATACAATTTATATTTAATTCTAAAACTTTGTACATTGTATTCACATTTCGTTGCTAAGTATTACCACTGTCTTAATTCTTCAATTACAAGGATTTTAAAGGAAAAGGTGAATAAGTTATTCAGATGTATATGTGTATACATATGTGGGAGTGTGTACGTATATGCGTGTATGTATACATACATCTCTAAGTGAGTTGAATATCTACATGGTATTTAAATTCCTGAATTACCATGGTGTTTAAGGAAAAGGTAAATAAATTAATCATATGCAAATTTGCCTTCATTATGAAACATCTACATTTTTCAAGAATATTATAAGCTAAGGTCTTCAAATTTTCACCTTATGTTTGCGTTTAATAACACTAAATAACGAGTAGAAAGTAGATTGCGAAGAACAAGCTGTTTATCAAAGGAAATTGTGATGACCCCTTAACACAATCGAGATAGGATTCATGAAGGTCATCAGCTTCATGAAAGATTGTACCGTCTAGAGGTCTTCAGCCTAAATTGTGTTTAAAAATAGTATGAATTTTTTGCTTTTGAATATAGCTCTACCTTAAAAAATAAGAAAGATATTTTTTTTTATCAAAAGGAAGTCCATTCTCGCCTGATAGCTGATAGAAATGAAATTTGATGTAAACATATGGTGGTCTATATGATATTTTAAGTATAGTAACTGAAATTCTGTGACACCAGGATATGTACAGCATAAATAAAATCACAAAAAAAATCTCCAAAAAAATTCTTAAAATAACTTAAAATTACCATTTAGGTAATTTCTTACTTTTTCTTACTTTTTTCATGTCATGTATTTTTATGGATATTTTGTACATATATACCCCTCAAAAACAATTTGAATGCA
The DNA here is from genome assembly GCA_907164885.2 of Dolomedes plantarius. NCBI lineage: Eukaryota > Metazoa > Arthropoda > Arachnida > Araneae > Dolomedidae > Dolomedes > Dolomedes plantarius. Next base: position 176,188,211 of record OU015497.1, read on the forward strand.
TTATTTTATTCTGCGGCTTCTCTTTTTTAATGCACACTCCTAAAATATATGGCGCCATGCACACCAGTTTTTTCTGTGGTGGGATTATTTGGGAAATATAGATTAATAAAAATTTCGTTTATTCAGGTTCCAAAGTAAAACAACATCAACAATATGTACAACGATGTTGTATCAGTATATATGTATTATCAAATTTGAAAGTAAACATTAATCAGTTGTTCTCAACTGGCATAGAGAATGAAAATGAATATTTCACTTTACTCAAGTGAAGTGGATATTCCTCCCTATCGTTAACCCTATTTCTCGTGTTTTCGTCTTTCAGCGATGCCATTTTAGCGAGACATATAACTATAAATTAAATTCAAATGAAACTTTAACGCGCATATCTGAAAATTGTAATTGTTTCACGCACACAACGTGAATCAAATATGCAGCTATTATACGGCGATTAATTTACACAAACATCAGGTTGTAAAATATCCAAATCATAGCGCCACTTAATGCGTTATATATTACATTGTTCCAAGGTATTTAAACTATTCAGTTACGTCCAAACATCCTGCCATCATCTGGATGCATTATAGAACTTTTATGAATGTTGCATATTTGTCATCAGACCTTTATTTAGGATTTGAAGCATGTGTTCCTGATATAATGGCCGGTTCATTTGTTCCGTAAGAAAGCGATTCGGTTTTCTAACAGAGCGGTGCTAGTTATGTTTAATTCAAACTACAGTATAGTTAGAATGTATGGAAATATGCGAGAACGCGCGAAGGAATTGGAGATGTTGCAGTGGTACTCGAGATTTGTAAAACACAAAGGATATCAGACGGGAGTTGCTCGACAGAAATTGACTTTATTATAAAAAGGATATTCAGTTTTCTATCAGAGCGGCTTTAAAACTCCAATCTAGTTAGAATGTATGTAAATATGCTAGAATTAGTGGAACAATTGAAGATGCTGCAGTGGCTCTCGAGATATCTAAAGGGGACATTAAATGGAAGTTGCATCGCAGAAATGACTTTACAATAGAATGGTTAAGCCTTGAAGTCGGGGTGCATTGTAATAGAGAAAAGTATTTAATCTCCTCTGTGCTACGATTTACCAAATGATTTACAACGCGACAGACAGATCGTAGACTACGTATGATGGCTATAGGAGGTATATAAGAAGCAGTGGTATATATTTTTCTAACATTAATATTTCTTAGTTATGAAACAGGTATATAACTAATAGGATTGTCCGCTTCTGAGTGTTCTAACAAAAATAAGTGAAGGGAATAAGCAATCACGATATTAAAGTAAAAATATACATCTCCAGGATACAGATATATTTGGAACTGGGTTTTGAAGTGACCTGTGCTCCTCAACCAGATATAACCTATGACCAGGCTTGAGGAAAAGGGAATCCCAATGTGTAATTTCTCTATTCTGTGCTTTTAGCTTCGCGTCTTTAGGATTCTTTATGCAGTTTTTCAACTATGATATTAATATGATAGTTGAGCAAATGAATGATTCAGATCCTCAGCTCATCAACATAGGAGTTATTTTTCTTAGGATTAGGATTTGAGTTTGCCTAATATAGACTTCCGAATTGGTTAGCTATACTAAATTGTAGTAGTAGTTCTAAAGAACAAAAATCAAACTTGGAAAAGAGTATAGGCTTACCTGTATCCCCGAACACTGTCCCTGCCAACGAATATATGTTTACACATTCGGCTTTTAAGGAGGAAAAAAACGTTGACATAAAAAGCATAGACGACCCAAATATAATAGGCTAACAAAAATAAACAAAAAAAAATCAGGTAGTCTTTTCTAACGAAACTACCGCGGGTTATTAACGTAGGATAAATTATCGTTCCTAACTCCTTTTGTATGCGTATATGTATGTATGTGTTATGTATATATGTATCTATATCATACATGTACGTATGTATATATATATATATATATATATATATACATATATGTATGTCAAAATTTTAATACATTTTGGTACTGTTCTGTTTAACTGTTTACTACTTGTCGAAGCGATACAGACTGGGTTTGGCACGCTGCCAAAAAAATATAACTCCCGAGGATGGATGGAAGGAGGGTTTTAGTGTCTGAAATTTTGCTTTCCGAAGGACCGTTATGGAGGAACGTAATCCTACGTTAAAATAATCGGTGATTTATAAAGGCTAATCAAAGTAGAATATCTGTGGAAGCTATGTTTACAGATGGAGTAATCGAATCACTGGATGTTTACAGTTCATTACTTGAATATTTGTGTTTTCAATGGATTCTTACAGCCATGATTTAGAAATTAAACAATATCTGCAAAATATCACTTTCATAGTTATGCATATCTAGTAATTTAAAGTCTTGGGCTTCTGTAGATGTGTTTGCCTATTTGATGTAATAATGTGTTTCTCCAATTTTGGGATTTACTTAATTATATATATAATAGCCATTGTCTCTGTATAA